>PVIW01015558.1:0-19330 GCA_004026585.1 Noctilio leporinus | reverse complement strand
CCTCCCCCTCCCCCCAACCCCGTTCCCCTGACCACTGAAGGCCTATTCCTTGTATTCATATACTTGGTTCTGTTTTGCTTGTTGTTAGTTTTGCTCATTATTGTCCCGTAATGGGTGAGATCATATGATATTTGTCCTTCACTGACTGGCTTATTTCACTAAGCATAATACTCTCCAGTTCCATCCATGTTGTTGCAAAAGGTACAAGTTCCTTCTTTCTTTCTGCTCTATAGAATTCCATTGTGTAAATGTACCAAAGTTTTTTGATCCAATCATCCAGTGATGGGCACTTAGGCTGTTTCCAGCACTTGGCTATTGTAAATAGTGCCGCTATGAACATAGGTGTGCATAGGTTCTTATGAATTGGTGTTTCAGGATTCTTTGGGTATAGTCCAAGTAGTGGAATTGCTGGATCAAAAGGTAGTTCCATTTTTAGTTTTTTAAGGAAACCCCATACTGTTTTCCACAGTGGCTGCACCAGCCTGCATTCCCACCAAGAGTGTATGAGGGTTCCCTTTGCCCTGCATCCTCGCCAACACTTGTTGTTTGTTGATTTGTTAATGATTGCCATTCTGACAGGTGTGAGGTGGTATCTTAATGCAGTTTTAATTTGCACCTCTCTGATGACTAGCGATGTTGAGCATTCTTTCATATGCCTCTGGGCCCTTTGTATATCTTCCTCAGTGAGTTGTCTGTTCAGGTCCTTTGCCCATTTTTTAATTGGGCTGTCTGTCTCCCTGGTGTTGAGTGGCATTAGTTCTTTGTATATTTTGGAGATCAGACCCTTGTCTGAGGTATCATTGGCAATTATGTTTTCCCATACAGTTGGTTCCCTTTGAATTTTGCTGATATTTTCTTGAGCTGAACAGAAACTTTTCAATTTGATATAGTCCCATTTGTTGATTAGTTCTTTGATTTCCTTTGCCCTTGGTGAAGTATCAGTAAACATATTTTTGCGTAGGATATCCGAAAGTTTACTGCCTATATTTTTCTCCAGGATCTTTATGGTGGCACTGCTTATGTTTAAATCCTTTATCCATCTTTGAGTTTATTTTGGTGTATGGTGTAAGTTCATTTTTAGTATTTTTGAGGAAATTCCATACTGTTTTCCATAGTGGCTGCACCAGACTGCATTCCCACCAATAGTGCATTAGGGTTCCCATTTCTCCACATCCTTGCCAGCACTTCTTATTTGTTGATTTTTTAATGATGGCCATTCTGACAGGTGTGAGGTGTTATCTCATTGTGGTTTTCATTCGCATTTCTCTGATGGCTAGTGATGTTGAGCATCCTTTTATATGCCTATGGGCCCTCTGTGTTGTCCTCCTTGGAGAAATGTCTGTCCAGGTCCTTTGCTTATTTTTAATTGGATCATCTGTCTTCCTAGTGTTAAGTTGTATAAGTCCTTTATATATTTTAGAGATCAAATTCTTGTCCAAGATATCCTTAGTAAATATGTTTCCCCATACAGTTGGTTCCCTTTCATTTTGCTGATGTTTTCTTTTGCCAAGCAGAAACTTTTTAGTTTGATGTAGTCCCATTTGTCTATTCTTTTCTTTATTTCCTTTGCCCTTGGAGACATATCAGTGAAAATATTGCTGTGTGGGATATCTGAAATTTTTACCGCCTGTGTTTTTTTTCTAGGACTTTTATGGTGTCACAATTTGTACTTAAGTCTTTTATCCATCTTGAGTTTATTCTGGTGTATCATGTAAGTTGTTGATCAAGCTTTATTTCTTTGTGTGTCCCTGTCCAGTTCTCCCAACACCATTTATTGAAGAGACTGTCTACCTGATTGTACATTCTTGCCTCCTTTGTCAAATATTAATTGACCATATAGCTGTGGGTTGATTTCTGGGCTCTTGATTATGTTTTATTGATCTGTGTTTTATTTTTATATCACTACTAGACTGTTTTGATTACCATGGCCTTGTAGTATAGTTTGATATCAGATATTATGATTCCTCCTACTTTGTTCTTCTTTCTCAAGATTGCTGAGGCTATTCAGAGTCATTTTTGGTTCCATATAAACTTTTGAAATATTTGTTTTAGAGCTGAGGAATATGTCATGAATTTTAATAGTGGTTGCATTAAATCTATAAATTGCTTTGGGTAGTATGGAAATTTTAATGGTATAATTCTTCCCATCCATGAAACATGGTAACTGATTCCATTTATTTGTGTCTTCCTTAATTTCTTTCTTTAGTGTTCTATAGTTTTGCTAGTACAAGTCTTTTACCTCCTTGGTTAAATTTATTCCTAGGTACTTTATTTTTTTAGTTGCTATAATAATTGGGATTGTTTTCTACTTTCTATCCCTGCTGTTTCATGGTTGGTGTACAAAAAAATTCCTTCAATTTCTGAATATTGACTTTGTATCCAGCTGTTTTGTCCAATTCACTTACTAGGTTGAGTAGTTGTTTGGTGGAGTCTGTAGGGTTTTCTATGTATATTACCATGTCATCTGCAAATAATGACAGTTTTACTTCCTCCTTTCCAATTTAGATGTCTTTGATTTCTTTTTCTTGTCTGATTGCTGTGGCCAGAACTTCCAAAACCGCGTTGAATAGAACAAGTGGACATTCTTGTCTTGATCCTGATATTAGGGGTAAAGCTTTTCATTTTTGCCCATTGAATATGATGTTGGCTCTAGGTTTCTCATGTATGGCCTTTATTTTGTTGAGGTAATACTCCCTCTATTCCCACTTTGCTGAGTGTTTTTGTAAATAGGTGCTGTACTGTATCAAATGCTTTTTCACCATCTATTAATATTATCATGTGATTTTTTCCTTTCATTTTGTTAATGTGTGTTAGGGACTGCTAGTCTGCTTGGCAAGGCCCAGCTAGCAGAAATGGGTGTTTGGCAAGGCCAGCCCTAGTGCCAGGTGGACTCGGAACAGACACTGTGTATAGGGAGTCAGCCCAGTGTGTTTACCCCGTAGCCCATGAAGCATGGAAAGCAGAGAGTGTGCCATACCTTGTTCTCTGCAGCTAGCTCAGCTTCCTGGTTTCAGTTGAGCAGGTGCCAGTAATACCTGCATATAAGCTTAGTGTGATTAATAAACGGGACTCGCAGCCTGGGCGAGCCTCCCAACCCCAACTTTGTCTCTTCTCTTTTTTTTTCTTGCGTCCTTCGCTGTCCAAACCCAGTGCGTAATCCAGGGACGGCTGGTCCGTCACAAATATGATATACTATTTTTATTGATTTGTGAATATTATACATCCTTGCTTCTTGGGGGATGAACCCCACTTGATCATGGAGTATGATATTTCAATGCATTGCTGGATCTGGTTTACCAATATTTTGTTGAGGATTTTAGCATCTATGTTTATCAGTGATACGAGCTTGCAGTTTTCTTTCTTTGTTGTGTCTTTACCTGGTTTTGGAAGTAGGATAATACTGGCTTCATAGAAAGAGTTTGGGAATTTTCCTTCTTCTAGGGTTTTTGGAATAGTTTAAGGATAGGAGTTAGCTCTTCCCTAAATATTTGGTAAAATTTGCCTGTGAAACTGTCTGGTCTAGGGCTTTTGTGTGCTGGGAGTTTTTTGATTACTGTTTCAGTTTCACTAGTTGTTGTCAATTTATTCAGATTTTATGCTTCTTCTTGATTTAGTTTTAGAAGATTATATGTTTCCAGGAATTTGCCCATTTCATCCAGGTTGTCAATTTTTTTTTTTTTTTTTTTTTTGGCATATAAGTTGTTTGTAGTAATTTCTTACAATCCTTTGTATTTTGTATCAGTTGTGATTTATCCTCTTTTGTTTCTGATTTTATTTATTTGGATCATCTCTCTGTTTTCCTTGATGAGTCTGATTAAAGGCTTGTTGATTTTGTGTATCTTTTCAAAGAACCAGCTCCTGGATTCATCAATCCTTTGAAATTGTTCTTTTAGTCTATAGAGAGTAAGATATTTAATTCTGCTCTGATCTTGATTATTTCCTTCCTTCTACTCACTCTGGGTTTTGTTTGTTGTTGTTCCTCTAGTTCTTGTAAATGTAAGATTAGGTTGTTTATTTGAAAGTCTTCTCTATCTTTTTTTTTTTTTATTTAATTTTATTGTTGTTTTATGACATCCATCCCCTTTTTGCTCCCCTCTGTCCCCCTCCCCACCCACCCATCCCCCCCCCTGCCCCCCAAATTCTCTATCTTTTTAAGGTAGGCCTGTATGGCTATGAAGTTCCCTCTTGGACTGCCTTTGCTGTGCCCCATAGGTTTTGGACTGCGGTGTGTTCATTTTCATTTGTTTCTAGAAACTTATTTATTTCTTCCTTGATCTCATTGGTAACCCAATCATTACTTAATAGCATGTTATCCATTCTTTATGAATTTGAATGTTTTAAGTTTTTTCCTTGAGGTTGGTTTCTAGTTTCAAGCCATTTTGATCTGAGAAATTGCTTGATATGATTTCAATTTTCTTGCATTTTTTGAGGCTTGTTTTGGGTCCTACCATATAGTCTATCTTTGAAAATGTTCCACATGCATTTGAAAAAAGTGTATATTTTGCTTCGTTGGGGTGAAAGGTTCTGTATATGTCAATAAAGTCCATTTGATCTAGAGTGTTGTTCAGTACCACAATATGTTTGGTGTTTCTTTGCTTGGAAGATCTGTCCATTGTTGACAATAGTGTGTTAAAATCCGCCACTATGAGTATGTTGCTGTCAATGTGGTTTTTAGAAGTCCTCCAAGATTTTTGTTATATATTTGGGTGCTATTATGTTCAGTGTATATAATGTTTACAAAGGTTACATCTTCTTAATAGATTGTTCCCTTAAGTATTATACAATGCCCTTCTTCATCTCTTATTATGGCCTTTGTTTTGAGCTATATTTTGTTTGATATAGGTATTGCTACCCTAGGTTTTTTTTTTTTTAATTGTTTTGTTTTGTTTTTTTTCCATGCCTGTTTGCTTAAAATACTTTTTCCATTCCTTCACTTTCAGTCTGTGTTGATTATTTGTTCTGAGGTGAGTCTCTTGTAGAGAGCATATATGCAGGTTATGTTCTTTTTACACTTGATCTTAGCCAAAAGGCCGAGAAGCGATAGGTTATGTTCTTTTTATGCATTCATCTACCCTATGTCTTTTAAGTATTTAATCCATTTACATTTAAGGTTATTATTGATAGGTACTTACTTATTGACATTTTTTCTTTGTACTGTTGTTCCCTATCCATTGTCTTTTTTTCTTCATCTTCTTAAAGCAGTCTCTTTAGCATCTCTTGCAATGCTGGTTTGGTGGAGATGTATTCTTTTAAAGCCTTGCTGGGTATTCTTGGTTGTAGGCCTTTGCTTTTCATTGCTGGACTATATTTTGCCATTCCCTTCTGGCTTGTAGTGTTTCTGTTGAGAAATGAGATGACAGCCTTTTTGGGGTTCCCTTGTATTTCATTAACTGTTTCTCTCTTGCTGCCTTTAGGATTCTCTCTTTGTCTTTGAGTTTTGTCATTTTAATTATGATGTGTCTTTGAATGGGCCTCTTTAGATTCATCTTCATTGGGACCCTCTATGCTTCCTGGACTTGTGTGACTTTTTCCCTCAAGTTAGGGCAGTTTTCCGCCATTACTTTTTCAAACAGGTTTTCTATCCTTTGCTTTTCTGGTATCCCTATAATATGGATATTATTACATTTCCTATCCTGCAGCTCTGTTAAACCCTCTTCATTCTTTTTCCATCTTTTTTTCACTTTGTTTCATTGTCTGGGAGTTTTTTTCTGTGTTGTCCCTCCAGCTTGCTGATCTGATCTTCTGCTTCATCTAGTCTGCTGTTGATTCCTTCTGTGTTCTTCTATTCAGAATTTGTATTCTTCATTTCCTTCTGGCTCTTATTGATAGTTTCTGTGTTCTTTTTAATGCTGGTGTAGTTTGCAGTAAATTCCTTGTAGCTTCTCTGGAGTTCTTTGTATTTTTTCCTGTGTTCACTGAGTTTATTGAGCTTCCTTATAATCCTTATTTTGAATTCCATGTCTGATAGTTTGCTTGCCTCCATTTCATTTATCATTCTTTCTGGGGATTCCTCCTTTCCCTTTGATTTTTTTTTTTTTTTTGGTCTCCTCATTTTAGGTGACTCTTTTTTTTTTTTTCTACTTCTTAGATTGATCTGCTTTGACTTGCTGTCTTCATAGTGTGATCTTCTCTGTTAGGAGGCCACTTTCTTCTCTTTCTAAATCTCTCCCTGGTGACATGAGATCATGTCTCAGTCTGGGCCTAGGCGGCCTGTTTAAGACTACTGGCATTCTACTGCCCTTGACTTTCTCCTTCAGTTGTTAATCTAATCAATCTGTAATAGCAGTCAGGCTTAAGCTTCACTGAGTGGGGCTGAGTAATTCCTTTGGGTAGGGCTACAGTTTCCCCTTAGGCTGATGCTATTTGGATGGGAGTGGTCTGCCTGCATATGGGGGATGAGTCCTTACTGGTGTCCTATGGCTGCTCTCTCAGTTCTCTCCCCAAATCCACCACCCCAAACTTTCCTCAAGCATCTCTAGTCCACTTTGCCCACCCTCTGTGGAGCCCAGGGTAAGTGGACATGAATGAAACTGTGTGTTTTACCATTAAGAATATCTCTGTGTCTTCTGCTGTCTCTCTCAGGCTGGCAAATAAATAAAACCAAAAAACATTGCTTTTCTCTTTTCACTGCTGAATGCTGTCTGATTTACTCTTGGCTCTGATGTTGTTGCTGGGGAGCCAGCTCAGGATTTAGACTCCACACCTCTCAGGGGAAACCCTTGGGGCACTGCAGTATTTCTGTGTACCTTCATCTGTTGCCCTTGGGAGGTCAGCTGGCTCTCTGATGCCTCCTCTATAGTCAGTACCAGACATGTTGCAGTGAAGCAGTTTCTTCTGCCTGTCTGTATTTATAAGACTTCTTTTCAGCTACTGTTCAGTTAGTAATTCCAGTTGATTTCTCCACAATTAATTTATAATTTCAGATTTGTCCTGGGAGGAGGTTACTGTAGCTTCCACTTACTCCTCCACCATCTTGGTCTCCTGATTTCATTTTCAATTAAAGGTTACATTCAACATTATTTTGTATTAGCTTCAGGTATACATGTAGCAGTTAGACAATCAGATACTTTACAAAGGTTCCCCCTGGTATATCCATTACCTGCCTTGCAACATACATAGTTATTACATGGTTATTGACTGTATTCTTTATACTGTACTTTTACATCACCATGACCATTTTGTAACTACCAATCTGTACTTTTTACTTCTTTACATTTTCCCCCCAGTCTCCCAAAATGCTGCCCTTATGGCCACTATAAGTTTGTTCTCTGTTTCTATGAATCTTTCAATTTTCTTTGTTGTTTTATTTTGTTCTTTAGATTCCACATGGAAATGAAATCATAGGGTATTTGTCTCTCTCTGAATGGTTTCACATAACATAATACTTTCTAGGTCAGTTCATGCTGTTGCAAATAGTAAGATTTCATTATTTTATAGGTGAATTGCACTTCACTTCACTTGCACAACATCAAGGTAACCTGGCAGCCAAGAGCGTGGACTAGAATGTGCATGCATGAACTATGGCATCAATGTGCTTGTCATTGGGAGAGTAGGTGTTGAGTGGGCAGTGTACTGTGTGGCCATTACATTTAAAATGACTGAGTAGAGCAATGAATGCGCCTTAAATTTTGCATTAAGCTTAAACATTGCTCCTCAGAAACTGTTTGGATGATTCAGTAAGCCACAGCTGTGGACAGCTAGTGATTGACAGCTTCATCATGATAATGTGCCCACTCATGTATCACTTCTTATACATAGGTTTTTGTCAAATCACCCAGGTAACTCAGCCCCCTACAGCCCAGATTGGTACCCTGAGACTTCTGGCTTTTCCAAAACTAAAATCACCTTTAAAAGGGAAGAGACTTTAGACTCTCAATGAAATTCAGGGAAATAACAATGGGGCAGCTGATAGCAGTTGGGAGAACTGTGTGAAAAGGCCTACTTTGAAGGGGATTAAGGCATCATTGTCCTATGTACAATGTTTCTTGTATATTATAGAAATGTCTCTAATTTTTCATATTATGTGGCTGACTGTCTTCTAGACAGACCACATATGTACTTAAAATAATAATTTGCCCAACTCTGGGATTTTCCAGACAACCATCAATGTCACTAAAATTAAGCTCCACCAAACTATTACTATTTTAAGTAAGGTAAAAATGGTAGGCTAAGCCCTGGCTGGGTGGCTCAGTGGATAAGGCACCAGCCTGCGAACCCAAAGGTCACTGGTTCAATTGCCAGCCAGGGCACATAAGCAGGTTGCAAGCTAGGTCTCCAGCCAGGGCTGTAGCTGGAGATAGGTGAAAGGCATACATTGATCTCTCTCTCCCTCTCTGCCCCTCTCACTTCCCCTCTCTCTAAAAATAATAAATAAAATCTTTTAAAAAAAGACTTCTTTAATTAAAGAAAAAAGATAGGCTAAATCATTGGTATATTACCCAAAGTCAATGAAAACAAAAGCATTAAAAATGAGTTTTCCATTTATCAGGAGAATCTTTTTCCTATTGCTTTTTCATCTCCACTGTTCTACTTCAAGTACTTGTTTGCTAGTTACAAGGACCTTGGGTTAGCTCTTAACTTGTAGTGATTCCCTGGAGAACCTAGATTTATGATCTCTAATGGCTGTACCTTTCCTATTCTTGTAGATGAGTGATGTCATTTTAGTTGGGAAATGTGTATCCAAGGATGAATTCCCACTACTTTGACTGCTCTGCCGGAGCTCAGTATCTGATATGGTTCTTTCCAGTGATGTTCAAGGGCAGTCTTGCCATGAGCTACCTTTTAGCTGTTCCTGTTAATGATAGGACTGAGATATCTTAGTTAATCTTTTGTGATTCTTAGCTAAAAGAGGTGTTTTTGTAAATCACTACGAGGAAATTTGGGTGGATATATTCCCAAAATATGGGGCTGCAAGTGACTAATTGACAGAGGTACTCTAGGACTTCCTCATAAGAAAGAACACAAAGCATGAAAGAAAAGGGCAATGCTTGAGGGAATGGAATTTCAATGATATTTTATTGTTTTGACTGTATACATTTCATGTATTCATCCCAATTTCAAGGATATGGTGTTGTACAAGGACAGGAGATGTTTTAGTAAGGAGCAAAAGTTTTGTATAACTTACAATAAATGTCCAAGTTAAATGTTTTCTCCTACCACACACTATGTATAGTTAGAATGATTTTGATAGAGAACACAAATATATAATAGTTTATAAAGCCATTTTAAATTTATGTTACTTTTTAGTGGAGAGATGCTCTAGCCAATCCATAAAATAACCACATAATTACTACTACACATTTATTATCTATAGAGGGAGGAAACTGTACAAATTCTGCTTTAAAAGGGCCCCTTTGAGCAAGGTTTCAATCCATTTCTTGTTTTACAGATTTTTCAGGATTATGTTACTTACAGCTGAAGAAATACAGGTCACATTTTCTGATACCTTAGAAAAGTTGCCCCATCAGTTTGGGTTTAATACTGCAGTCAGTTGATCCCTTGTGATGAGTTGTGCCATGGAGGATTTGGACAAGTATCTGGTTGAGATTAAGTGGTGTTACCAGGTGGTCATCATGAATCTGACAACCTGATTAGTTCTAGTGTTTTGTATGGTTTTTCACAATTGGAGGCCACATATTGTGCATTACTTACACAATTCTTGAACTTATTAGCTTGCTTTTTCTTCCCTATAAGTGGCCCTTCCTTGTCAAAGGACTTTATAAGAACATTCTGTTCAGTATGATGATCTGCTGAAGCATCTCTTCTCATGTCTCTCTCACAGTGGACCTTTACCTTTAGGATCACAATTTATTTGGGAAGTTTTAAGGCCTAAGCTATTGATTAATTGATTTAATATAGGTAACTGAACAGCTTAAAATCCTCTTTTTGCCCTCCATAGCATTCTAAAGTTGCAAAGTACTTCAAAAGCAAACAAGCAATCATTGTATATAATTACCCTTTAATTTTTAGCAATCTTACATCACACTTGAAGGGCCATATTTTGGCCACTTGAGCCAAATTTGATACCCAGTAATAGGTTTGAGATTTGATAAGAAAATCTAGAAAAATTATTGCATAATCAGTCTATTACTATTTTTTTAAATTTAAAAATAAAACCTATCAATAAACAATATTAAAAATCAAGGTTTGATATAGGAGCATGAATAGAACTGTTTCTCACTTGGACCATTATCAAGAAATTATGAGAGTCTTTCTCACTGGTAAGGATAATACAGTTGCTGTAGTAAGGGTGTCACACTGGTGAATGTTCATGAGAAAGAGAATGTAACTGTATGGTAATTAATCAACTAGCATAAAAGTATTGGGTATTTTCAATTAACAATAGGAATTGCACTAAATGTAGTATCACAAAATATAAAGGTGAAACTAGCACAGGATCTGAAAATTCTTAAATTAATTTAGCCAGCACTGCATTTTATTTTTCATGAGGAAAGATGAGCCTTACTGCTGGGTCAGGGAATGTACAATAATAAACAATGAGTCTTTGATATACAGTAGAGGGAAGAAACCATACAAAATCTGTTTTGAAAGGGTCCTTTCAAGGAACCCTAGACCATATCTCCCTTTTTGTGTACTTTCTAAAAGAAAGGCTTATGATGGTCTGGAAGATCAGCAAAGATGATTGTTGAAAAAATACAGGGTGTGTGCAATTAATTGGCAAAATTTTAATACAATAAATAACTTAGCACAAAAGTGTTATATATGTATTTTAAAGATTTTTATTTATTATTTTTAGAGAAATAGGGAAGGGAGAGAGGCAGAGGGAGAGAGACGTCAATGTTTGGTTGCCTTTCACCTGCCTTCAGCTGTGGATCTGCCTGGAGACCTGGCCTGCAACCTGGTCATATGCACTGGCTGGGAATCGAACCAGTGACCCTTGGGTTTGCTTGGATCTTCATTGATGGTCTCCTGGATTCTGTGTACAATATCTGGACTTGTGTGATCCTTGCATACCTTATGCATCTTCCTTGTTGGTGTGGTGTCATCAGGATCAGCATCATACACCTTCTTCACAATGTCAACTGTACTTAAAAGGATGTTATTGAAGTCTGCAATTTCCTTAGCATTTTGCCCTGCATGCAGTCCAGAAATTATGGTTGCTCTACCATTGTATTCCTTCAACATGACAGTTGCTCTCACAATTTAATATTTATATCTGAAACAATGATGTTAAATCATAACCTTAGAAACATAGTTTTTCAAAATTAGCAAGCATGTGAAATAAGGAAATGCAGTTATTGCCAATTGATTGTGCACACACTGTATTTGAGATCACTGAAGGCCTTTGCTTTCTGTGATTCATGAGAATGGTTCCAAGTGGTTTAAGTCAAATCACAGAGGCCTCTTTCAAATAATCTTGCTACTTATACTTTCCAACAGCCAGTTCATCCCAGAAATCATCTTGTCTTTAGTGGATAGTGTTGGATAATTATAATCTATCTTGAGATTATATCCTTCCATAGCCAATATAGCATGGCCTAGATTGCAAGTTGACAAACTATAGCCTGTGTCCAAATCCAGTCCACTGGCTGATTTTGTACAGCCTGTGAGCTAAGAATGGTTTTACATTTTCAATGGTGGGGAAAAAATGTCAAAAGAATAATGATTCATGATATGTAAAAAAATGTCTAAAACTAAATTTCACTGTCAATAAATAAAGTTTATTGGAACATAGCTATACTTCTGAATTATCTATTGCTGTTTTTATAGTTTAATAACAGAGTTGAATAGTTGTGAGACAGACTGTGTATCTCATAGAGTCAAAAATATTTAGTATGTGTTCCTCCACAGAGTAAGTTTGGTAAACCCTGGATAATGAACTGTTATTTTGTAGAGTTAAATTTTCTCCTTAAAAGTTTTGTGAGTAGAGTTGCAGAGTCAGTCTTAGAATTTCAAGATGGGCTGCTGCATATCCTTAAGATCTTGGTTTGGCTTGAGAAGAGTAGGATGGGCCTTCAGTAAATGCCTGAAGCATCGCTTTCCAGATAAATTGTTGATTTCCCCCCCTAATGAAAGCAATAAATATTAGATATCTTCATCAACAAGAAAGTAGGAATTGGACCAATGGGTATATAACTGGGCTATGCAGTACTAGAAAATGAGGTATAACCCTTTGGTTAATAACTCTAAGGAATTGGATGAATCTTTATCCTCCACCATCTCAGTTTTTGTTTAGTGTAGTTTTGTTTGTAAGCAGATAAGCAGCCATATTGTTTGGACTCATGAAAGGAATAATTCATCTTTATTACGGCAAGCCTGTTACAGTTGGCTTAGATCTTCTGCAGCTTCAGCACTAAGAGGATGTTAGGCAACAGTGTCAACAGAGTCAATCTGAATTCTTAAGGGTTTGATTCTAATTATTCTGCTGCTTTTCCCATCAGGGGTTTTGTTATTACGGCTGATTACTTGGTTATTTTTTGAATCAATATACTAATATCCATCACTACGATTTGATAATGTGCAGTATAATTTTCAGTGACTCCTAAAAATAATTTGTCTGCAGTACATTTCTTCTGGAGGTTCTTTTTACAAAGCAGATTCCTAATGATGAAGTTTATAGGAAAGTGCCATAGAGAAGGAGTGTTTCTGACAATGGCCTCAAAATAGCAGTTCCAGGTTGGGGCAAGAGAGGGGACTTGGGACTGTTAGAAAGGCCCACTATTTCAGTGCTACTCTGAACAATCTGATTTTCTGTGGTATTGGGATTAATAGTAACGTAGTGGCATCTGTATCAACAAAAACTGTATTGTTGTTCATTTGTGTTTATAGATACTTCTCAAATGGTCTGTTGAGTGGTTTCCTTTAAGAGGCATTATTGGGCAGATTTAGATAATTGTCTCCTTTCTTAAACATAATGATACATTGAATTATCTAATGGCCCTTGTACTTACAATTTCTCTATACATAGGCCTAGAGAACCAAGGACCTTTTAGTATTGTTTTTAATTGAGGAACCAGGTGTCTTATGTGGAGAACTACAGGTTTGTTGTCATTTCTATATTGTTACTTCCTGTGGCTTTGAAAATGTTCAACCATATGTTGGAGATATTCTAAATTGGCATTTTTTTGTACAGTTTATTTCATGTATAAAAAAAGAGACTTGATCTCCCTCAGAGTACCATTTAAAGCTTACTGTGTGTGTGAATCCTATATAGTTTTAAACTCTGTTCTTGACTAGTGTGTATTTTAATTTTATTGCTACTTTGAAATTTTCATCCAGTTTATTCTTAAAGGAAAAGCTTCAAAAATGTCTTCCTGTAGTACGTTTCCTATTCTTTTTGCCCATTCAGGGACACTTTAAATATTATGGACAGCTTAGTCATCTAAATCCTATCTTGGTCTTTCCCATCTAGTTCCTTTAACAATTTTTCCCACATTAAGTTCTAACAGTTAAATGAGTAAGTTGTTCTAGATTCGGTATAGAGTCAAACAAAGTGTTGAATCCTGAAGGAAATTTCCATTTTCCTGAGGATGTAAAACACCCTCATTAACTATGGTTCAATTCAGTGGATCTGCCTTCCAGTCTTGCATGGGGATATTGTGCAATGAGTTTCTTCCTGAGAAAAGCTGACAAAGATTGGCTTGTTGAATAGGTCATGGGAAGGAGAAGAAATAGAAAGAGTGAGAAATGAGGATAAAGATAAAGCCGTACAGAAAGAAGATTATTCAAGTTAAGAAAATGTGAGTTAGCTGCTGCATGCTTCGTCAACTTCACCCACAATAATCTACAGCTGCTACACGATGAGAAAAGCAGCCATATACATGGGCTGAGGTGTAAGATGAAATGCGGTGTATTACAAGGACAAATTGGCAGTACCTGCTTTAAGGGAGTTATAGTCCAGTTGAAGAAGTAGAGAGTGGAAACTAAGTGAATTGTGCACTTTTCATTACTGGACATGTTCCTGGACCCTGTATATTTTTTTCATATTTTATCTTCAAAATAATCTTGAGAAATACATAGATATCTCCCCACTCCTCCCCTACTTTGTAGTTTGGGCAATGAAGATGAGAATTTAAGTGGTTTTACCAAAGGTTACACAGCAAGAAAATTATGAAGCTGGGATTTTAATCTGGTCTAAGACATCTACAATTAACTATAGAAGGCAGAATGAGATGTACAGTTACAGAGGCACAAAAATTGGCCATTGGAGTTAAAGTATCTTTAGTTCAGTAATATTTAAGGAAGCCTTCATGAACTAGGTAGCCTTTGAACTAAATTTTGCAGGTTATGGGTAGAATTTTAAGATGTAAATATGGCACAGAATACAAATGCGTGATAAAACTGAGATTGACTCCAATTCAGTCTGAAGCCATAGACTATTTCTAGAACAGTGAGGACGAATACTGGAAACTAGTATAACTAAAAAGGGATTGGATTACCTTGAGCTAAAGAAAAAAGTCTGAAAAGGAAAGTTAAGACAGGAACATGAAGGACTTTCAGTGCAAATCAACAGGTTTTTCGATATAGATTCACTCATTCCTTATACTATAGTTACCTATAGAGATTACATTTAATTTCTCTCCTTGCTAACTCTTATCTCAGAACCAGTATTTCAGAGGGCCTGGTGGGCTGAATGGTAATGGAGCAACACATAGGTAGAACCAGGTGTCAAGCTATATAGCAAGAGGATTGTAAAATGCTTCTAATACAAGTTAATGCATTCTCTTTGGTATTTATTTTTTAGCTCAAACCATTTTACAATATGAAACCCTTATCAGAAGCTGATAGAGAAAAAGCAAGAAAGCAAGGAATTCCAAAACTAAGTGATTTATTGGAACTTGCACAGAAGGAGAAAAAATTTGTAATATTTGATCTTAATCACCCTCCAGAAAAACACCCTTTCAGAAAAACATTTACCCATCAAGTAGTACGTGTGATCCTTGACTCTAAAATTGAGCAACATCTGGTATGTGTATCATAGTATTTATGGTAGAGGTTGGGAGGTGGGTAGCATGTCTTTGGAGCATTGCAGTTGAATTTGACCAACTTTGCAGATCTTGGCTGTCATCCCTGATTTTGTTCACTATAGAAATGGAGATTCTGGCCATGGCTGGTAGCACAGTGGATAAGGTGACAGCCTGCGAACCCAAAGGTCGCTGGTTCGATTCCCCAGCCAGGGCACATAATCAGGTTGCAAGCCAGGTCTCCAGCCAGATCCATGGCTGGAGGCAGGTGAAAGGCAACCATACATTGATGTTTCTCTGTTTCTCTCCTTCTCTGCCTCTCTCCCTTCCTCTCTTTCTGGAAATAATAAATAAAATCTTAAAAAAAAAAAAAAAAAAGCTTTAAAAAAAATTTTTTTTTTTTTGAAAAAAAGAAAGAAATGGAGATTCTCTCTGTCTTTTTTAAAAAAAAGTTTACGTGCCCTGGCTGGTCGCACAGTGGATAAGGTGCCGGCCTGCGAACCCAAAGGTTGCAGGTTCGATTCCCCAGCCAGGGCAACATAACCAGGTTGCAAACCAGGTCTCCAGTCAGGTCTGTGGCTGGAGGCAGGTGAAAGGCAACCATACATTGATGTCTGTCTCCCGCTCTGCCTCTCTCCTTTCCCCTCTTTCTAAAAATAATGAAATAAAATCTTAAAAAAAAAAAAAAAGTTTACAATGGAGGGAGAGAGAGGAAGAGAGAGGGAGAGAGAGGGAGAAGGGTAGAGAAACGTTGATCTATTGTTCCACTGATTTATTCATTCATTGGTTGCTTCTTGTGCTTCTTGTATTTGCCCTGACCAGGGATTGAACCAGCAACTTTGGCATATTGTGCTAATGCTCTAACCTGGCTAGGGCTGGAGACTTTCTTATCCAGCTACATGTAGCAACTGAAAATGACCCACTTACAGTTATCTCAGTGGGAGGGGGTACACAAACCAAATGAAACATCATCACTCTGTTAAAAGGAACTTGTGTAATGACTATATGGTATGATCCCCACCATGCACCAAGGTAGAACTATTAGAAGGGCCTGGGCTTTGAAAACTTAGCTTCAATTAACAATGGCTAAGCTGGCTCTTATTTGAGCAGAGATTTGTTCATCATGATTTTCCAGAAGCAACTCTTCATTGAGGTAGCCAGTCATTCCAAATCTCTTAAATTCTCAGAATATGGAAGAGTGCTATGAGTGAAAATGTCTTTTCACCAATGGAACTATTTGCACAGATGAGTCATAACAGCATTCCATGTTGGCAGGAAAGGAGACCTCTCAACAATGTTAGCATTATCAGCCAGAGGAGATGCTTATGATTCACACCTTTCATGTGATTCACACCTGCCAGCCCTTCACCCACTTTGTCTAGTGTGAGGCCATCTGCACACAATGGGTGCTTGACCCTCATGTTGCCTGAGAAAGTTCAGTTGCAGGATGACTCTGGTGAAGGCCCAGTGTAAAAGTTCATTAGACAATCTTAGGCCAAGGGTTAGAATCTCTCTCTGCTCCCTATAAGCTGTTATTAGTGCTGGAATAGGGCTCTATCTATTCTACATGGCACTGTTTGTACCTAGACAAGTACATACTGAAAGATTTCCTGTTTCTTCTTACAGATTTATTGGCTGTCAGCTTATGAAAGGACCTATGTCAAGTCGAAAGCTCCTGGTTTTCAACAAGTGGGCCGATTATACCCCATTGAACACCTTAAAAAAAAAAATATCAGTATAATAAATGTTGACTACAAGAGGTTGTTCTACAATGGGCTGAGGTAAGTGTCGGGCCACACCTCTCACACTTGCACAAAACCTGCAGCCTAACCCACGACTTAGTTTCCCTTTCCATCTCAGGATTTCTGTGTGATGCTATCTGTTTGGAATCCCCTGTCCTCCTCTTCTTGTTCTTCCCTCTCTTTCATTCTTTCTCCTTTTATCAATATTTATCAAGTATAGACAGCCTGTTCTTCTTTGTGCTTCAATCTCTCAACATTCAAGACTCATTTTTGTATGCTTGGCATTTTTGTTTTTATGTAAGGTGATCATTGAAATGTCAGAACTCAGGTGTTTATTTCTTCTTGCCATTACCAGATGAGTTTTAATACCCCAGATAGCCAGATTTCTAATAGGCATCATTAAGAACATTACTAAATCATTATTTAAAAAGGTAAAGCAGCCAAGCATGAGAAGGAACCCAAATTATTAACCACCATATTTGTAAATATATAATTAGAGATCGTTTTCAGGTGTAAATAGCACCTGGGAATAAAATTATAACTTTTTCAAACTTAGCTGTTACTAATCACTGTTTAACTTAATCCATATCCCCTTTCTATTAGAATTAAAAGCAATTTCTTTAGATCCTTTAAATGTTTCAGAGACAATATCTTCTTTGGATATATATATCCAAAATTTTGTTAAGCATAATAAAAATATTTGTAGATACCTTTTGTATCTGAAGCCATGAACTATGCCATTGGATACACCTCTGTTCCTGCATTTCCTGCCTTTTTACCATGGAGTGGTTGGAACATTATATATTTATTACCTCTATTTTCTGATCAGATTTTTTTTTTTAAATGTGAATGGCTTTCTATTTGTTTACATATTTATTATTTTTAATACATTTTATTTATTTTGCTATTACAGTAGTCCCAGGTTTTCCCCCTTACCCCCCTCCACATGGTACCCCCCATTCCCTCCAGCAGTGTCCCCCTTAGTTCATGTCCATGAGTCCTGCATGTAAGTTCTTTAGCTTCTCCTTTCCTTTATTCTTCTTAACGTTGCCCTGTCTAGTCTATAACCACCAATGTGTACTTTTGTCCCCCTTTCACATCTAGACAATTCACCACTTAATTACTGCCTTCTGTCAGCATCTCAAAACATATTAATGCAAAGTTTTCTTTTCATTATTTCAAAATGCCTACATTCGTTTAAAGAATTACTCTTTTTAAGTAATATGAATTGCAATAGTACCAAACACATGCAAAAATACATTTATAAACATACATTATCTTTACACAGATTTAAAGTACATACTGGACTTTGAAGAGTTATTACAAAAATGTAAAATGTGCCATTAGCTTACACAATTATTACATGTTAAATGGTAGTAGTTTAGATATATTGTAGCAAGATTAAGCAGTTTTTCATCTTTAATACTGATTTTACTCTGGAATGCTATTTTTGTGAAATATATCACAGAAATGGTGTATTGCAGAACTCACTTTTGTGAAAGTTGTCCTAGAGACAGTGCCAAACCCATAGTAAAAAAGGAATTTGATTTTTGAGTCAGATCCTCCTGCCTCCAGTAATATAACTCAACTTTATTTTAAGCCACTGGAACTGCAACTTACTCTTTTTGGCATTTTCCATCTTAAATAGTAGATTTATTTATTTATTTATTTAGGCTGTGCACAGATCTTACTTCTTTCAATACTCTCTGTTTTTCTTCTGCATGTGTTTTACAAGTTGAAGCCTTCAGAAATAATGGCACTTGCAGTGCTCAGCTGGTCCCAGAGTAGAAATTATTATGTCTACTAAGATGAGGTAAAAAAAAAAATCCCTAGGATTTAAATAATTTTATATAATGGTATTCTAGCTATTTTTTGAACTTGTGGGTGACTTCCTGTGTGGTCCAAAACTAACCCCTGAACTATTGAAGAGTCTGTTGAGGTAGAGGTTAGATATGTTCACATTTCAATAATAAAGTTTACTATAGCATTCCCAAACATCCCCAGTTTGGGGGCCTTCATAACTGGAAATGTGTATTTCCACAATCTATTTGAAAGGAATCTTATCTAATTTACATGCTAATATGAGAATATATATTGTCTATGTACACAAATCATATAGCTTAGTAGTTTGCAACTTCCATCCAAATTGGTCTTCATTCTCAGAATATTTTCTAACCTAAAGATTGACTGATTTCATAACACACTCATGGCCACTTGGTTGCTCTTTAAAATATAAATTGCTAACAAAATCTATATATTACACACTCACAAATAAGCACATATTTTGTAACAGTGAAGAAGAAAGATAGCATGTCTTCTATGTAATATACATCCACATTTTCTTACTTTTTTCTTCTTCCTTAACCGCATTTGATTTTTCTGAGTTATCAGAACATGATTTTCCCATATTGTGAAATAATTCCAATCTAAGAAACTTAACCTGCAGTAATGTGGATACAATATACAAAATTATACCTTATTTAGTAAAATCTATTTATAACAAGATCATTCTAAAGCATTCATAAATTAAAGTTGGTTCTTATCCAACTTTGATTGGTACATTTAATACATTTACCTTTAAGATTATTATTGATGGGTACTTATTCGTTATCTATTTTTTCCTTTGTACCTGTGATCCTATCTGTCTGTTTCTTCATCTTCTTA
>PVIW01015557.1:0-19399 GCA_004026585.1 Noctilio leporinus | reverse complement strand
TAAGTGCCCATCAGTGGATGATTGGATCAAAAAACTTTGGTACATTTACACAATGGAATTCTATATAGCAGAAAGAAAGAAGGAACTTGTACCCTTTGCAACAACATGGATGGAACTGGAGAGTATTATGCTTAGTGAAATAAGCCAGTCAGTGAAGGACAAATATCATATGATCTTACCCATTACGGGACAATAATGAACAAAACTAACAACAAGCAAAACAGAACCAAATATATGAATACAGTGAATAGGCCTTCAGTGGTCAGGGGAAAAGGGGTTGGGGGGAGAGGGGAGGCAGAGGCAAGGAAGGGGAGCAGCTTAGACAAGAGCCTAGTATAAGGGAACCATGGACATGGACAACAGGTAGGATTGACTTTGGGAGGGATGGGTGGGTGGGGAGGGGGAAAGAGGGGAGCAAAAAGGGGATGGATATAATACAACAACAAATTTTTTTTTTTAATTAAAAAAATAAATTTAAAAAAAATGAAAAAAGAAAAAAATATACCTGTTACAAATGGTTGTGGGTTTTTGTAAAGCCATGTAATATAAAATCCTGCTGTTCGGGCCACATCACAATAACACTTACACTCAACTGATCAAAAAAGTCTTTATGCTGGCAGTATAACCTGACGGGGACCAGCTTGGAGCTGTTCTGCCCCAGGCCAGCCTGATTTGAGAGTAGTTTATTAGAGCTGGGAACAGTGAAACAAATGAAGGACTCAGCATAGAAGTAACAGGACAGAGCCAAGGCGATGCTCTGCTTTCACTCCCTAGCAATGTTATAGGAAAGGAGTGAGCCAAGGCGGGCTGCTGCTAGCTTACTGGGAAGTGAAGGTCACAGAGACTGAAGTAAGACAAGGTGGGGCTTCTTTTAGCTTACTGAGAAGTGAGAGAAGAGGGGGCCTTGGAAACAGGATAGGGGGTTATGCCTGGGTAGAGCTGCTGCTGCCCATTGCTTCCCTAGCTGCAAAGTCTCATGGGGACTCTTAGAGGGACCATAGGAGGAAGAAAAAAAGTTCATGCCAGGGAAGGGGCCTGGGCAAGCTCTAGCATGAGCCTGCAAGTCTTTGTCCTTTGGCTTTTTAATCTTTCTTCTGCTGGTGAGAATCTTAGGGGAGGGTGTCAGTAGAATATTCATCAGCTTTCCAGGTGCACTTTAAATATGCTGATGCATCAAAATGAGCACAGAAAGGAGTTTGGGAACATTCTTTGGTCTGCTGTATTGTTTTAGTTTATCTTGGGTCTGTCTGGCTTTCATGGGGCTTTGTTACTTGTTCCCCTGACTTCATTTGTCCTTGGGTTTAGCTGGCACAAATGGCATTAATTGGTTTTCTGTTCTATTTTCACAGACATACGTATGTTCTGGTTAGGAAGGACAGGTATGAGCCATTCTCTCTCAAGTGTCTTTGTGTAACAGTGGAAAATTCTAACAGTGGGAAATTGCAACCCACCCTGCCATTCTTTTGACATTGTTTCTGTAAGTGCTGACTCTGACTCTAATATGCAGCTTATAGATCAACAGCATGTTTGTATACAAATCCTAGGAACTAACAGCTCAAAAGATACAGACTCTGACCTTCAAGCATCCCATTTCTGGGAGATTCACTGACCTTCAGCCATGGAGTTGGACATTGTGACGCCAGAATAACTAAACCAGGATGATGCATACTGGACCATTACTTGCTTTATCAAAATAGACTGTGCTAGTTTGCACAGACTTCTCAACTGCCTTCCTTGACCTCTTTGTTCTGTCTCCCTCTCCCTTCTTGTAAAACTTCTGCCTCCGCTGATCTGTGGAGATGGGCTTTGAGACATGGGTCCCTCACCTTCCCTGGAGATAGGCTTTGTGACACAAGTGCCCCATCTTCTAGGTGGCCAGCATCTGAATAAAACTACTTTCCTTTACATCAGCACCAACCCCTTGAGTATTGGCTTTGGTAGAGAGGTAGGCAACCAAGACCTGCTTTCGGTAACACTTGGTTAGGGGAGGTAAGGTCTTGCAATTCACCAGCTGGCTCTAAGTTGCTCCAACTGTTTGGCCTTGTTTAATTTTCTTGTCTCAGTTTCCTTATTTCACTTGCCTAGAAAATTTTCTAATCTTTTTACTATCCTGTCACAGCAGGACTAACTCTATTCTTTTGTTACTAAATATGTCACTTCAGACCTATTTTGTTATACTAATTCCTCAAAATCTAAGAAATATAAATTTAATAAAATTGCAGACTGTGCTTTTGTGTTTATTTGAAACTCAATAGTAATGTTAAAGGGAGTGAGGAGCCAGAAATATAGGAATGTATTTTATGCCATTCTTGGATTTTAAAATTGTTCCACTCTGATAGTATTTCTAATGACCCAATCTGCTCTCAATGATATGCCTGTTTGAGTAAAGATTATCTAGGAGGAGTCCAAAAAATTACTTTCCAACTCTGTGATTTATTTGCTCCTCAGTTGGTATTTCTGCATTAGAACATTACATACATTTTTTTTTCTTCCTATGGCAGTCATGGCATTAAATTATAGAATAAGACTTCGCTACTTCTTGGCTGAGTAAGGTAGTGCCTGTCCATTAGCAAATTCCTCCTCTTGTATATCTGGATAAATATTTCTGCTCAAGTAGAAAGGTCTTCACACAAAATATAAAAATGAACTACCTGGTTTTCAAAATTGCCCTTTCGGTAATTTTGGTTAGATCTTGGAAAACCTTGAATTATGGCTTAGAGGTACTTTGCAAACCCTCCTTATAGTTCTAATTGCCATCTTTATATCAGAGTCATCTGATGCTAGAACTCCAGTTTCAAAGATACTGTGTAGCCACTATCATGAAAATTAATTCATCAAATGACATTGCAGAGAAGGAAAATGGATCAACTATGTTATCAAATCAATTTAAACACCTGATGATCAACTGGATGTAGAGAAGAAATACACACAGTTATTGAAGATCTGGGCAGTCAACGCTGTTGAGCGAGCACATGTACTGTGTGGCTGTTGCATTCAAAATGACTGAGAGAATGGAGCAAGGAATTTGCTTCAAATTTTGCATTAAGCTTGAACATGCCTCCATGGAAACTATTCAGGTGACTCAGAAGCTGTTCAGGGATGATGTAATGAGTGCAGCACAAATAAAAGTATGATACAAATGCGTTAAAGATCATAGAGAAGATGCAGCAAAGTCACAGCAAGATCAAGACCATGTTAACTGTGTTTTTTGATTGGGAAGGTGTTGCTCATCATAAATATGCCCCTCCAGACCAAACAAAATAAGGAATGCTACCTCGGTGTTCTCTGTCAGTGAAGAGGTACAATACGACAAAATCAGCCTCAGCTATGGGCAACTGGTGATTGGCAGCTTCATCATGACAATGTGCTTGATCATGTATAATGTCTCCTGGAGAGTTTTTTGATCAAACATCAAATCACTCAGGTGACTCAGCCACTGTGTAGCCCAAATTTGGCACCCTGCAACTTCTGGCTTTTCCCAAAACTAAAATTACCTTTTAAAGGAGAAAGATTTCACACCATCGTTTAGATTCAGGGAAATATGACAGGGCAGCTAATAGCAATTTCAATGAAGAAATGAAGTGTTTTGAATAGTAGAAGAGACACTAGGAGAATTGTGTGAGGTCCCAAGGTACCTGCTTTAAAGGTGACTGAAGTGTCATTGTCCTATGTACAATGCTTCTTGTATCTTGTGCCTTTGTCAATAAATGTTTCTATTTTTCATAGTACATGGCTAGATACTTTCTGGACAGACTTTATATATACGATCAATGGATTTTCAACAAGGGTGCCATGACTATTCAATGGGTAAAGAATAGTCTCTTGAACAAATGGTACTTGTTATCCACATGTAAAATAAAAGAATTTGGATTCTTACACCACTTACAAAAATTAACTCAAAATGGATCAAAGACCTAAATATATGGGTTAAAACTATAAAACTCTTTTAAAAAAACACAGAAAAAATTCTTTGGCAGCACTTTCTTAGATGTGACACCAAAAACACAGCAAGAAAAACCAGATAAATTGGACTTCATCAAAATTTAAAACCTTGTGCATCAAAGGATACTTTTGAGAGTAAAGAGGCAACATGTAGGGTAGAAAAAATACTTAAAAATCTGATGAGTATTCAGAACATATAAAAACTTTTATAACTCAACAACAAAAAGATAAATAACCCAATTAATAAATTAGCAAAGGACTTGAATAGGTGTTCTCCAAAGAAGATATACAAATGGCCAAAAAGAATATAAAAAATGCTCAACATCAATGTTCATTCAAGAAATAACAAATTAAGACCACAGTGAAATATCAGTTTACATTCCCTAAAATAATAATAACTTTTAAAAGGAAAATAAAAAGCGTTGGGGAGGATGGAAATAAACTAGGACACTTATACATTGCCAATGGGAATATAAAGCGGTGTAACCACTGTGGGAAACAATTGTTGGTTCCTCAATAACTTAAACATAGAATAACCATATGCGCCCTAGCTGGTGGCACAGTGGATAAGGCGCCAGCCTGCAAACCCAAAGGTCGCTGGTTCGCGATTCCCAGCCAGGCAACATAACTAGGTTGCAAATCAGGTTTCCAGCAGGTCTGTAGCTAGAGGCAGGTGACGGTGATGTTTCTCTCCCTCTTTTCCACTCTCCCTCCCCCTCTCTCTGAAAAATAATAAAATCTTTAAAAAATAATAACCACATGACTGAACAATCGCACTCCTAGATCTGTACATGGATGTTCACAGAAGCATTATTCTGAACAACCAAAAGGTGAAAATAGCCCAAATATCCACTGTTTATGAATAAACAATGGAGTATTATTTAGCCATAAAAAGAATGGGGTACTGATGTATGTCAAAACATGTATGAACCTTGAAAACATTATTTTTCTTATTTTTATTTTTTAGAGGTTTATTTATTATTTTCAGAGAGAAGAGCAGGGAGGGAGGAAGAAAGGGAAGCATCAATGTATGGTTGCCTTTCACCTGCCTCCAGCTAACGACCTGGCTGGAGACCTGGTTTGCAACCTCGTTATGCTCCCTGACTGGGAATCAAACCAGCAATCCTTGGGTTTGCAGGCCAGCACCTAGCCACTGAGCCAAACCAGCTAGGGCTGAAAACTTTATCATAAGTAAAGAAGCCAGACTCAAAAGGCCACTGTCCCAAAACTATTGGCAGTACAACCTGTTTTAATTATATTGACATTGGCTCAATGCTTTTGGGACTAACCTTGTATAATCCCATTTATATGAAATATTCAGAGTCAGCAAATCCGTTGAAACAAAAAGCAAATTAATGATTGATGGGCTAGTGGAGAAGGAAGAATGGGAAAGGGTATGGAGTTTCCTTTCAGGATCCTGAAATGTCTGGAATTAGGTAGTGGCAATAGTTGCACAACAGTGTGAATGTACTAAGTGTTGCTAGTGGTACATTTTATTTAATGCGTTCTACTATAATAAAAATTTTTTTTTAAAACATAAGGAATAACCTCACATCAGGAAGTAGGAGGTCAGGATGAACCACCTTTATAGAACATTGAAGTTATCTGGCTTTGGTCTAAGAGAATTAGACTTTGCAGAGATTTTTGCTGAAAAAAATAAAGTTAGAGGAATTATACTACCAGATTTCAAACTTTTTACAAAGTTACAATAATCAAAGCAGTGTGGCACTAGACTAAGGACAGTTAGGTTAATGGAATATAACTTAAGAGTGCAGAAATAAATCCATAGACTACATCTGTCTGGAAAACATGAGAACAGTTTGTGTGACATTGATGTAGTCTAGCAGCTAAGGAGAGTGAACTGGAATGGGCATGCGTGAACAATAATGACTTCACTGTACTTAGAATTTCCCCCTGTACCTGTTAGAACAATTCAGAATCATTTTGGCTTCTGTTATAGGCAATTGAAAGCTCCAGCATTTACTCAGTGTAAAGTCTATCAGACCTGCTCAAGCATTGCTGTGAGAAACTGTTGCTGAATGAACACATGGTTCCCTTGCCTAAAAATCTTGATACATTGTTTTGTCTTTCTATTGATCTTGTTATCAAAGTTTAAACCCCAGCTCTTCTATTTACTGTATGATTCTTAGTAAGTGACTTAAGCTCCAGGAATCTGTTTTCTCAACTTCATATTCTCTCAACCATAAAATGAGGTAATACTTCCCACCTGTCCTCATAATGTATGCTGAATAGGATATGATAAAACTGGTGAGGCCACAGGAGGAAACAAGAATGAAGCATGGAAGAAAAAAGTTTATTACATCCATAGGTCCCAGAGAGGGATCATTGCATGCCACAGGGGATGTGCCAGGTTTTGGTCAGGTGGCAGAAGACAGGAGCCAAAGAAAAGCCTAGGCCAGAGCCTTTATTTTGGTTTCCATGGGAAAGGTAAGGCAGGGCAAGTCAACATTTTAGGACTAGGTAGTTTAATTTTTACAGGCTTTGGGCACAGGGGTATCTCTAGTTTCCTGGTACCTGATCTTGAAGTGCTTTAGGGAAGGAGAAACATTTGCATAATGTGTGAGTTAGATAAGAAGACGGTTAGGTGGGGGTGCACATAGACTCTGGATTGGTTGGTTTGTGTATGAAAACATACTTGAGGCTGAGTCCTGGGCTCTCTGTAGGCAAAGGTCTGAGAAGGACAGTCTTTCCCAGGGTCTGTAAGGCTCATGAATGCCAGAGTATCAGGAATAGAGAAAATGTAATTAATGTAATTGGCCAATGGATGCCAAATAAATACAGAATCTAAGAAAACACAGAACAATTGGCTTTGTGCCTATCTGGCATCATTTAAAGGAAAATTTGGAGTAACGATCATGGCAACTTTTAGAGAGTAAAGCATGAACTGTTCTAAGCAGCATAGAAAATATTTTATTATGAGAATAAGAAAGGAGGAACACAAGTAGAAGTATAATGATTTCTTGTAGGCTGGCTAAAACTAAGTGTCCCATTATTATAGCATTAGCCAAGAAAATAGATCTAAACATTTTGGAATCTAAAACATCTTGGTGGGATTATTAAGAGTGTTAAAAATATGCTCAGTTAAAGGTGGAAGGTCTAGCACCTACTTTGGAGGATATGAACTGATAAATTAGCAAAGTATACAGTACATAAAATTAGTGGGATTGTGTTTAAGCAGGAGAAGGAGTGGTTGTGATGATTTTGGCCAGAAATGGAAGGCAGAAAGCTATGGTGGAAAGGTGAAAGTAGAAGACGCTGGGGAGTGCTTCTTCCTTCTGACCCTGGGGGGTCACAGTGTCGACTGCCATGAGGCAGGCACCTCCCGAAGAAAGTAAATATCTCTACTAATTTTAAAGTATGTTTTATTGACTATTTTATTGATTATTGTTACAATTGTCCCCGTTTCTTTTCCCTTTGCTCCCCTCTACCTGGTACCTCCTTTCCTTCCAGCAATCCTACCCTCCTTAGTTAATGTCCATGGGTCGTGTATATAAGTTCTTTGGGTTTACTCTTTCCTACACTATTCTTCACAGGCCCCTGTCTATTTTGTACCTACCAATTCTGCTTCTTAATCCTTGCACCATTCTGTGAGTTGTCTTTTCACTTTCCTCACATGTCCACTGAAGCACAAAAGTTTTTAACTTTGATGAAGGCCAGTTTAGTTTTTCTTGTTGCTTATACTTTCGGGATCATATTTAAGAAACTCTTGTCTAATCCAAGGTTATTATTTTTTTTCATAACTGAAAGTAAATACACAGATATCACAATTTTCACCTCTTTAAAAATAAAAGCACTTACACTTCAGATGGAATGAGGTGGAATTCCCTCCTTAAAAATGTTTTTTGAGTTGCTAAAAATGTGCATTTATAACACAGTTGATAAAAATATTCCTCTGCCCCTGGCTGGTAGCACAGTGGATAAGGCGCCGGCCTGCGAACCCAAAGGTCGCAGGTTCGATTCCCCAGGCAGGGCACATAACAGGGTTGCAAAACAGGTCTCCAGTCAGGTCTGTGGCTGGAAGCAGGTGAAAGGCAACCATACATTGATGTCTCTCTCCCTCTCTGCCTCTCTCTCTTCCCCTCTTTCTAAAAAAAAATAATTAAATAAAATCTTAAAAAAAAAAAAAATTCCTCTGGATTGTACAAGAAGGGAGCCAGGAGCCCCTGATAAGACATAATACATGACATTAATCAGAATTCTCCTCATTTTCAGCTTCTCCATTTTCTGTAGGTACATCTTTAGTTTCTGGGTTGGCCACTTTGACCAGTTTTTCCTTTGCTTCTCTTTTCCCTTTTGTTTGCACTTTTTTGTCTGCAGATTTATCCTTTCCTGACACCTTCTTCGGCAGTTTCCACTTTTGAAGGAGCAGGTTCAGCTGACAACCTTGCCTATATCCTCTTGGGGCCCTCCTTTGCAGACCCCCTCAGTGGAGCAGAACTTACTCTAGGGCACCATGGAGAAGAGCTGGGCACCAGCCAGCTGCCTTCGGCCACAGCCCACCTGAAAGCCTTTGCAAACCTGGCTGCCTGACCGCTGCTGCTTCTCTTGTCACCCCAGCTGCTGGAATCTGCCCTGGTTTTTATTGCTTTTAATCCTAACCTTCAGCATTGTAGAGTCTGGGATCTGCTTTCATGTATATTACCCTACTTATAAAATGACACATAAGAATTTATTTAAGACACTTAAACCTTTGAGATCACATAGAAAGAAAAATAATCTTATTTTAAGTAATTATTAATTGGAGGGCTTGCCTAGCCCCCAAACCTATACTATATAAATAGGGTGACTTAAAATTTGCCTAAACCAGAACATATATATACATACGTATACATATATATATATATATATATATAATATTTTATTTGTTATTTTTAGAGAGAGGGGAAGGGAGAGAGGCAGAAAGGCAGAGAGGGAGAGAGACATCAATGTGTTGCTGCCTTTCATCTGCCTCCAGCTACAGACCTGGCTGGAGACCAGGCTAGCAAGCTGGTTACGTGCCCTGGCTGGGGAATCGAACCAGCGACCTTTGGGTTCGCAGGCCGGCACCTTATCCATCAGCCAGAGCCAATCCAGAACATATTTGAGAGTAAAAGGGGGGTGATACTAATCAATATGACAGGGTAATAAGCATGAACTGGGACATTTCCAGGAGACCCAAATCCCATTGTTGAATCCACTGTTAACTTGCTAAACCCTCATCTATACTAATGGAGGTGAAGTAGATAATCTCTAAGGTTCCTTTCAGCTCTGCCATTCTAGAACTCCATTACATGTACTGTCAAGGACTGTAGATTAGTTCTGTACTGTTCTTTTTCTTTCTTTTTTTAATTTTATTGTTGTTGTATTACATCCATCCCCTTTTTGCTCCTCTCTGTCCCCCTCCCCACCCACCCATTACCCCCAAAGTCAATCCCACCTGTTGTCCATAAAAATATGGAACGCTTCACGAATTTGCATGTCATCCTTGCGCAGGGGCCATGCTAATCTTCTCTGCATCGTTCCAATTTTAGTATATGTACTGCTGAAGTGAGCACTGTTCTTTTTCTTTTTAAAAGATTTTATTTATTATTTTCAGAGAGAGGGGAAGGGAGGGAGGCAGAGAGGGAGAGAGACATCAATGTATGGTTGCCTTTCACCTGCCTCCAGCTACAGACCTGGCTGGAGACCTGGCTTGCAACCTGGTTATGTGTCCTATAGTTCTGTACTGTTCTTGACCTAAGAATTGTTTAATTCTTTAATGGTTGATGTCCTTGTTAGAGACTATTGGTGTGGCCTGCAGTACATAAAAGCAAAACCAAGTCTTTTTAAGATGTTTGATTTCTGACCCCATCACTCCACTATCAAACCCCTGTCAAAATCACCAGGGACCTTCTAGTTGCCAAGTCTAACGCATATATTTTCTTCGTATGACTTGAGCTCTTTGCAGTATTTAGTATGTTGACTAATCTCTCAGAATTCTCCTCTTCCTGGGTCTCTTTGGCATCAACTGCTGGGTTTTATTATTTTCCTAGCTGCTGCTTCCCAGTTTTCTTGTAATCAATCTTCCTACGCACATTCCTCAATGGCCTGTCCTTGGCCTTTGACACTTCTAATGCTACATGCAATCTCTGGACCATACCACACATGTTCAAACTTTAAGTATATCCTGGTTACTGATGACCTCTTAATCTCATCTCTTTCTCTCCTAAGCTTCAGATCCATATATCCAATTTCCCACCAGATGACCAGTAATAGGTTCATTCTTAACATAAGCATGGCCAGGGCAAGAGTACTCATGGAGATCCTTGAGCTGTTCCCTTTTTCTTCCTATCCTATTCTACTTTATACTGTGAGGGGCTTCTTAGGTCCACATGTGTGACCATCTTGGTCTGATTTTGCAAGCTCCATCCACATTTTCCCCAAAAAGCCACTTTTTTGGCCACTCCCTGGGCCTAGGAATGTCACACAATGGCAGTGAGGTTCATTCTCAGGAGGAAAGACCTGGGGAAGAGGCTCAGCTATGGGCTGAAAGGGGACCCATGCCGCTGCAGAGGGAATTTAAGAATCCTGGGAATGAGAAATGGAACAGATCTAAAAGTGGGGGGTGTGACCTCTGGATAGTTATGTCCCCTTAGTCCACAGAGAAAGGCTTGGCCTGAGGAAAACCAGAGTAGGGACCATCTAAGTGTGGGGTCTAGGGCAATGCCCCCAATTTTCCAAATTGAAGGATTTAACAGCTCCCTTAGGTACCTTAAACTCACATATGCAGACCTGAATTTATCATCTACCTCCCTTTCCTCCTCTATTACTGCCTACCCACAATCTCTTCATTCTCTTCATTCCATATCTGAGCAAAGAGCTGTAGCTTTAGCCCTAAACCTGGGAGTTGATCCTATCTCCTAAACAACTTTATAATGATTGTCTTCACTTCATTACTTGTAATGCCTTAGACTGCCATTATTTGTTGCTTGGTTTCACTCTTACCAAGAGCAGTTTCTTGCTTAAAACTCTTCATTTGTTTATCAATGCCCTTAGGATAAATCCAAGCTCCTTAGGGTATAGAAAGCTCTTTGGGGTCTGGTTCCTGCTCATCATTCCAGATCAACCCATCATCACTTCCTCATTGTATACTTATGCTCTACCCAGTTGAACTATTGTATTTCCTCACTTTCCCCCGATTTTCTATGCACCTTTCCCTCTACTGGAATGACCTTTTCACCTAATTAACCCATTTTCATCCTTTGTACTTCAGCCAAATGTTATATCCAGAAAACCCTGGGCTTGTGCTCCCTGTATCAACTTTCCCCACTTCCTTGTTAGGGACCCCCCTTACATGCTCACATAGTACTCTCTGCTTTTGTATCATGGTAGTTGTAATTCTCTTTCCCTCTGTAATGTGAGTGCCTTGAAGGCAGGAGCTCTGTCTTTATTCCTGTCCCAGTATCCAGCACTGAACAGGACACCTAGAAGGAAGGTCCTCTATAAATGCTGACTGAATGAATCAAAGAACTATGAAATGAACATTCTATTTATATGTACTTTTTAAAAAATACTATTTTATGTAATTAATAAGCAATATATATGCTACAATTACTATAAGGTAAAGGAGTTCTGAAATCAGTTTCTAGTTTTTGTTGAAAATATTTTAAATGTGTGTGTGACCATGGAAAGTGCTTCTGTTGTGGTGTGCTTGGTTTTCACCCAAGCTCTGATGCCAAGATGCTGAATCCTGGGATTGTCATGTCATAATGGCAGGGCATTATGGTTACTTATGCCCTTTCTCTACCTTCACATTAATTTTTTAAACTAAACAAGTGCTGATTGCATTGCAATAAGAAGGCTTTGTTTTCCTTTAATACTCCCTGTAAGATGCTGGAATTCTCCACTTTTTAAGCTGGGAATTTCCTCACTTTGTGGGGCACTTGGGCTTGCTAATGGTATCTGAATTTTTAGTGTCCTGATGTGTGTCTCTAAGTCCTGAATTCTGCCCTTTTGTGTTCTTTACCATACTGAAGTGAAGGGAGGGCTGCTGCAAATTCCCTTTTCTTGTGGGTGTAAGTGGGCAGTAACTCTGATTGGGGTTCAAGTTGTTAAAATGGATTTCCCCACTGATTGCCAGTGTACATGAAATTATAATTTTCCAATAGCTTTAACACACTTTTCTGCATAAACAACCAAAGCCCCATTCTGAATGACCTACTCTGCTTTTGGTGAAGTGGGGGTAACTTTTTCTAGAGCAATAGGTGGATGCAATGCTCCTAAGAAGTTCCATTTCAGAACTCTTTTAAACAATTTTAAGAACTGATACAAAAATTTAATCATACGTACATAATCTTTGTAACAATTCAGAAGCATATGTAGTCATGTGTCACTCAACAACCAAGAAGTGTTCTGAGAAATGCACTGTTAGGCGATTTCATCATTGTATGAACATTATAGAGTATATATCTAGACTATATCCTACTGTACACCTACCTACATTATATGATATACCACTGCTGTATATGTGGTCTGTTGTTGACCAAAATGTTATGTGGCTCATGACATAGTAAAAAGTGAAAATCTTCTACTTCCATACCATGTCTCTTCCCTAGGGAGCTACAGTACAGTTTAGGGTATCTACCCTTCCAGACCTTTCTCCATGCATTTTCATGTATAGATTGTTTTTGGGAATATATGTAGCTTGTTTTCACAAAAATGCAGTTGTAATATACATGTTATTCTGTGACCTTCTTTTTTCTTAAATTTTTTTTTCCAGGTAAGTAGCTATCAATCAACTTTTGGTAGCCACATACCATTCTATTGCTGACTGCTTTAACTCCCAAAGTGACCTAATTTTATCAAACGAGGATAGCTACTTTTGGTTTTGTTGAGATTAGGTCTTAGCCAGTTATATGTTTTGTTTCCCCCACCCCCAAGTACTTTTCGAAATTTATGAATCTTTTAATTTTACTTTCCTTACTAGGTATGCGCACTTATCTGTAGTTATAATTTGTTATCACAGTTCACTATTATAATAGTCATTGTTAAATTTTATGCCAGAGTGCCTCACATATCTATCATAAACAAACACCACTACATTTTCAGTGTAATGCTAAACTTCTCCCTGGCTACCACTTAGCTCCCAGTGTTTCTGTTTTAACCATTTTATACCAAATATTATTTGGGTTATATTAACATATCAAGTGAGGCTGCATTTGCCTTGGTAAAGTTGGACATGGGCCAGTTACTAGTATATCTGATATGCACCCTTGCTGGTGTGGCTCACTGGATTGAGCCTGTCACCTGAAAGGTCAGTGGTTTGATTCCTCATCAGGGTACACGCCTGGGCTGTGGGCCGGGTCCCCAGTTTTGGGGCATGTGAAACAACCAATAGGTTTTTCTTTCTCCTTCCCTTCCCCTCTCTCTTAAAAAGTAAATAAAAATTTAAGTTATATTACTAAAAAGATCTTTTTTATTACAGTGGTTTTTCAACATACACAAAAATACACAGGATAACAGTAATAAGGCTGTATAATACTATATCACCCATCCCCATCAACCCATGGCCAATCTTTTAGGACTATCAAGCATGTTCAGGTGCACATTAGCTCATTTAATTTCACAGCAACTTGGTTACCTATTATCTTGAATTGCAAAGCTTATTTGTAACAAATTCAGCTCCGGATTCAACCCTGGGTCTGATACACCAGTGAATCGCAAATATGGACTGTGATCAGAACTGACTGGAAGGAACCTTGAACATAACAGATGCCAGCCTCTTTTCGAAAATACTAAAACCTAATCTCTGGTGATGAGGGAGGGGAGGACAGAGTCCCTGGAAGGAGGAAATCTTACAAAGTTCCTCAACTCATTTTGAAGAGCCAGGTTTGGAACCACTGCCCTACTACATGCTTCCTGCTCAAGCAGTGGTCCTTAAACCAGGTGTCAGGCCCCAAGACAACCTTGTCCATTTTAAGCTCTAAAGTTCCTCATTACATTCAGCGTTGGACCTAAACGCCTGCGTTTTTCAAAAATCAGGACTATCAAAAACTAAAATGCCTTCGGGAACTGAGCGGCATTTCCTCCTGTGGGGCCAGTCAAGCGTAGATACTAATCCCCAGATAAACCAAAAGTGTAAATTCTTAAGATAATCCACAACAGGAACTTCTTGTTTCCTTGTATCAGTCCCCGGGTCTTACATATTGCGTCTCATGGCTGCGACTCACCAAGGATGGGGTCCACATCGCCACTACTCGCAAGGGGGATTGGAGGGAAAGCCGGAGCTTGCCACCATGACTGCAAGACAATGCGTAGTCGCCTAGGCATCAACTTCAGCTGTAGGGTCGCTCCCACCTTCAACCAGGGTTCCAGCGGACAAGAGTACGCGGGGTACGCACGCAACAAGGCCGCAGACGCGGTTCTGAAAGGCCTCAGACCGCACCCCCTTGGCCAACTCCCCAGCTCTCAAATTTCCCGGGCGCCCCGCCACTCCACTGCCTGCACTGTGGTTTCCGGGGACGTCGCTCAGGAAGTGACCTCATGACGGTGGCGTGGGGAAGCAAGCCACTTCCGGCGACCGCGGATATTGGGGTGGGTGTGGATCTCGCAGCTACTCAGTTTAAGGGTTCACCCTCCTGAGTGGGCCGGTTGGCGTGGTGTGCAGAGGAGGCGCGGCCCGACGGCTTGGAGGTGGGAGGAAGGGGCAGCGGCTGGTGTGAGGGCTGGTTTGTGGGCGCTCGTGGGAGGGGGCTTCCGGGTTGCCAGACAGGTTTGCTTTAAGGTTTCAAGGTTCCAGGCCTCGTCGACCTTTATTGAGGTGGCGCAAGTTGGAGGCCGCCTGTGGCGTGCAGAGGGCCAGGTACTAGGGATTTCCTCAGGGACGTGGTTTAGGTGGGAGGCCAAGGGCCGCGGGATTCTAAGTCTGGGTGGGAGTGGAATGAGACGTGCGGCTTGAAGGGGCCTAGGCTCTTGGTTTAGACTTGGTGTCTGCTGCAGCACGCCCACACATTGCTTTATACCTCAGTTTCCTCTTGCACAGTAGGGTGGCAGGGAAGAGCGCGAATGCCACATCCATGACTGACAGCTTGAGGACAGGGGCAAGGGTGGCCAAGAAAGTAATGATTCCTTCCAGGGCCCAGCTTCTGAAGCCTGGGACCTTCCCTGTGATTCTTGCTGGTGTCGGTGTAAGGCTGAGCTTCTTACCAGTACTTTTTTGTGATATTGATTTCATTTATCCATAGTTGACTTGTTGAAGTGGTTCAAGTGTTTTTGTAGAAGGCATAGTTCTTACCTACTTGATCGGTTAGTTTTCAACAAATATCCCAATTCCAGAGCTTGTGGAATCCTAACAATACTCTCTCATGGTAACAGATGAGGAACGGGAGACCCAGAATGGTTTTGCTCTCTTTCCTAGCCACAGACTAAAGTGATTTTATTCTGCTGCCTGTCGATATGGGTCTTAATCCCATGAAAAGATAAATGACTGTCTTCTGAGCAATTAGAAACCTGTAATAGCTTGTGAAGATGATGCTTCAATCAACTTGGCCAGGGCTCCAGTCTCTTTTTTATGAATAGCAAGTTAGGTGTACTGACTACAAAATGCCTATTTGTTGATTTCTCTGCATGAAGATGGTTACAAATAACTCATTACTAAGAATTTTTTGGTAGAGCTTCTTTGTGAGGGTAGGGACTAGCAAAGTGTCTCTCAAACTTTTTTGACCTGTGACTACATCATGCTTCACTGTACCTCCAAAATGCATAAAGTGTGTGCATGCGCACACATGACACAAGTTTACTTTTAATACGATGGCCTTTGACACTTAATTAAAAGGAAAGACTAGATTGCAACTCACTAAGTTGATTCTGACTGCTGAAGACTTATAGTTTGAAAACCATTGGACTAGAAAATGGTAAAGATTTTTGTGATTTCTGAGATTCTGTAATTAAGTCAAAGTGGAAAATATGTCATTTTTCTGTTACTCTCAGCCAGAATAGCAGGATTACTAGAGTTCTCATAAATCCAGCAGATCAACAGGACAGGTCATCCTGTTGATGACCTGTTGGTATAGTGTCCATTGTGATGGTGTCAATTTTAGCAGGGAATTTGTTGTCTTTTATGATGTCCTGGTGGGTAAGATGGGGATATTTGCCAGATTGTGGTAAAAGTAGATGGAATCATGGCTTTGAATATCTGTATCTGGAAGGGTTTGATTTATGCACACCGTACTGCTGGGATTCTGGTGATTGGAGTTGCAGCTCTGTCACTTTTCTTTATACACAGTATGTCTTTGAAGCCTTACTTGAAAGGTATGCTTAACAAATTTGTGACCTTGATAAAGTGAAGAGAGAAAGTATCATCTAGCTAATCTCAAAATTTGCCCAGTGCAAATTAATGAAATGGAAGGGTCATATAAATGTGAGGAATTTCACTTGGGTCCCTCCAGAATCAATTATACCAGTTAATAATAGAGGTAAAGGTGTGACTTAGGAGGGGCTCATGTAATAAAAAGATGTGGAATCTCAATCATCTGAGTCAGTGGTGTGGTTAGCCTGCGAGAAGAACTGAAGTGAACTGCAGTAGTCGATTGCATTAGGAGAATGTAAGATTAAGGAAGGTTGCATCACTGACCCCAGCACTGATTGGTTCACACCTGGAATACTAGGTTTAGCTCTGGGTCCCTACAAGAGTAAGTTAATTTTGAGATTAGAAGTTAAAAGGAGTCGGAATCTGTAAAAAATTTTAAAGTATTTTTTTATTGCCTGCCTGAAGATATGGTGAAGTTGCTTGGGTATGAGTGAGTGATTCTTTTTCCCTATATCATTTTGGGCATATTCGGAGTTGGTGTGGCCTTAAAACATTTTTGCTTGAGAGTGTCTGAAACGTTGGGGATTTGTGTATTTTCTACTTTTAGGTTGGCACCCAAAATTTTCATCATGAATTTTAGTTTAATTAAGCATTTAATTTAAAAGTTAAGGATGTAATTTCTGCCATTGTAAATATTAACTATGTAAAAATAGCCCTGGCTGGTATGGCTCAGTGGATTGAGCTCTGGCCTGTGAACCAAAGTATTGTGGGTTCGATTCCCAGTCAAGGCACATGCCTGGGTTACGGGGCTGGGTTCAGGGTGCGTGGGAGGCAACCACAGTTGGTGTTTCTCTTCCTCTCCCTCTCTCCCTCCCTTCCTCTCTAAACAAAAGTGAATAAAATCTTTAAAAAACAAACTTAACAAAAACAAAGTAAGTACAATACTTATGTTGATTTTTTTTTTTCAAATCCTCACTTGAAGATACACATCTATTGATTTTAGAGAGAGGGAGGGAGGGATGAGGGAAGAGAGAAACATTGATCAGTTGCCTGAGAGGGAGAGAGAAACAGGCATCAGTGTGAGAGTAACACTGATGGGTTGCCTCCAGTACATGCCTCAACCAGGGATTAAACTGCAGCCTAGGGGTATGTGTCCTGACTGGGAGTCAAACTGCAACATTGTGGTGTGCAGGATGATGCTCCCACCAACTGAGCCACCCAACCAGGGTGTAGTTTGATGTTTTTAAAATATACAAAAGTCCTGACTGGATGGCTCAGTTGGTTGGGTGTTGTCCCACAAAGGGAAAGGTGCTGATTTGATTCCCTTTCAGGGCACATGCCTGGTTTGCAGGGCTCTGTACCAGATGCATCTGATCGATGCATCTCCCTTTTTCTCCGTCTTTCTTTCTCTCTAAATTAATTAATCAAATCAATCTTTAAAAATTGTTAAAAAATAAAATACACAAATAACATTTATTATATTAACCTTCTAAGCTATGTATAAATGTTATATTACATTACAGATGTTAAGCCAGTCTTGTAGTCATGTAATGAACCTCACTTAGTCATGGTGTATAATACTTTTTATATCTTTCTGAATTCAACTTACTAATATTTTGTTAAGAATATTGTGTTAATGAGGAATATTAACGTGAGGTTTTCTTTCCTTATGGTGTTTTTGTCTGGCCTTAGTTATCAAAGTGACACAGTTAACCCTAGAACAATACAGGTTTGAACTTCGTGGATCCACTTATACCCTGATTTTTTTCAATGAATACACAGCTGGCCCTCCACATCTTTGGGTTTTCACCTTCACAATTCAGTCAACTACAGATCAAAAACAGTGTTTTAGATCCTTGGTTGGACTCCATGGATGTGGAAAGTTGACTGTATATAAGCATTGCTTCATGTCATTTTATGTGATGGATTTGAGCATCCATAGATTTTGGTATCTGTGTGGATGTGGGGTGTCCTAGAACCAATTCCATGTGGATACCAAGGGACAGTGTTAAGAGTTTTGGGTTTGTAGGCCTGAGCTCAGTCCACTGAGTCACACCAGACAGGGCTGTGTGTAAGTTTTTTGGGGGTCAAAAGTTATACATGGATTTTAGATGGCCCCTAACTTCTGCATCATTCAAAGTAAACTCTGCTACTCTCACAAATTATTTGGGAAATGTTCGTCCCTTTCATATTTTCTGAAAGAGTTTGTGTAGTATTGTTAATTATTTTTTTCTATATGTCTGATAGAATTTACCACTGAAGTCTCCTGAGCCTGGGCTTTTCTTTATGGGAAGATTTTTAATTACTAATACAATTACTTGATTTAGATCTATCTACATTTTGTATTTTTTTCCCTTGTTAAATTATATTTTATTGATTATGCTATTATGGTTATCCCAATTTTCCCCCCTTTGCCTCCCTCCACCCAGCACCCCCCACTACTTCAGGCAATCTCTCACCATTGTTCATGTCCATGGGTCATGCATATAAGTTCTTTGGCTATTCCATTTCCTATATTGTACTATACATCCCCATGGCTATTCTGTAACTACCTATTTTTACATCAGTTTTTTTCATGGCAGTTTATTTTTATTTGTAAGTATACTTTATTGATTATGCTATTTCAATTGTCCCAATTTTTTCCCTTTACTCCCCTCCACCAAGGACCCCATATCCTTTCTGCAATCCCACCCCCTCCCTTAGTGCATGTCCATGGGTTGTGCATATGTTCCCTGATTTCACCCTTTTCTATATTATTATTAATATAGTCTATCTTGTGCCCACCAATTATGTTTCCTAATCCCTGCACCCATTCCCCATTTCTACCTCTTTGCCCTTGCAGCTCATAACCCTCCCAGTGATCCTCCTACCTATGATTCTGATCCTGTTCTGGTTGTTTGTTTAGTTCTTGTCTTTATTTTTTTAGGTTCTATTGATAGTTGTGAGTTTGTTGTCATTTTAATGTTCATTATTTTGATCCTCTTTTTTTTTTTTTTTTTTTAATGAGACTGGCAGAGCTTTTTTTTTTTTTTTAATTTTACTGTTGTTGTATTACATCCATCCCCTTTTTGCTCCCCTCTGTCCCCCTTCCCACCCACCCATTCCCCCCAAAGTCAATCCCACCTGTTGTCCATGTCCATGTTTCCTTTATACTAGGTTCTTTGATCCCTT
>PVIW01015556.1:0-19402 GCA_004026585.1 Noctilio leporinus | reverse complement strand
CTATTTCTGTGAAGTCTGTCATTGGTATTTTAATTGGGATTGCATTGAATATGTAGATTGCTTTGGGTAGTATGGACATTTTAATGATGTTAATTCTTCCCATCCACGAACATGGTATATGCTTCCATTTATTTGTGTCTTCCTTGATTTCTTTCTTCATTGTTGTGTAGTTTTCTGAGTACAGGTCTTTTACCTCCTTAGTTAAGTTGATTCCTAGCTACTTTATTTTTTTTGTTGCTATGGTAAATGGGATTTGTTTCTTTGCTTCTATTTCTGTTGTTTCGTTATTGGTATACAAAAAATGTTTTTGATTTCTAGATATTGACTTTATACCCAGCTATTTTGCTAAATTTGCTTAGTAGGTCGAGTAAGTTTTTGGTGGAGCCAATCGGGTTTTGTATGTACATTATCATATCATCTGCAAATAATGACAGTTTGACTTCCTCCTTTCCAATTTGGATACCTTTGATTCCTTTTTTTTCTCTGATGGCTATAGCTAGAACTTCCAAGACAGTGTTGAATAGAAGTGGAGAAAGTGGACAGCCTTGTCTCGTTCCTGATCTTAGGGGGAAAGCTTTTAGTTTTTGTCCATTAAGTATGATGTTGGCTTCAGGTTTCTCATAGATGGCCTTTATGATGTTGAGATATGCTCCCTCTATTCCCATTTTGCTGAGGGTTTTTATCATAAATGGTTGCTGCACTTTATCAAATGCTTTTTCAGCATCTATTGATATGACCATATGGTTTTTATCTTTCAATTTGTTGATGTGGTGTATTACATTGATTGATTTTCGAATGTTGTACCATCCTTGCATCCCTGGGATGAAGCCCACTTGATCATGGTGTATGATCTTTGTAATATACTGCTGAATCCGATTGGCCAATATTTTGTTGAGAATTTTAGCATCTATGTTCATTAGAGATACTGGCCTGTAGCTTTCTTTCTTAGTTGGATCTTGCCCTGGTTTTGGGATTAGAATAATATTGGCGTCATAGAAAGAGTTTGGGAGTTTTCCCTCTTCCTGAATTTTTTGGTATAGTTTGAGGAGGATAGGAGTTAGTTCTTCTTTAAGTGTTTGGTAAAATTCATGAGTAAATTTTTAACACTTAAGAACAGGAATCTTAAAACTTTTGGATTATACGCAAGCCCCATCAGTAAAAAGATTTTGAGCACGTACCTTCAATATGTATGTATGTTTATTAATGATACGTGTACTATTATAACCATATAAGAAAACACACAAATTAATCTGGCAGGAATGAGACAATAAACGTAAAATAATTGATATGATTAAATACTATTTATGACTTTTTTTTAATAAATTTTTTTTTTAAGATTTTATTTCATTATATTTAGAAAGAGGGGTAGAGAGGGAGAGAGACATCAATGTATGGTTGCGTTTCACCTGCCTCCAGCCACAGACCTGACTGGAGACCTGGCTTGCAACCTAGTTATGTGCCCTGGCTGGGGAATCAAACCTGCGACCTTTGGGTTCGCAAGCCGGCGCCTTATTCACCGTGCTACCAGCCAGGGCCTAGTTATGACTTTTTAAAGTTTATGGTTTAACATTATGAAGATGTGTTTTTTTAAGTTCTAAATTGTATGGTATTTTTTATTAATTGATTTTTTGAGAGAAAGAGAAAAACATCAGTTTGCCATTCCACTTATTGATGCATTCATTGGTTGATCCACTAACCAGGGATCAAACCTGCAACCTTGGCATTTTGGGATGGTGCTCTAACCAGCTGAACTACCCAGTCAGGGCAAAACTGTGGTTTTTAAGTTAATTTGATTTAATACTTATTTTCAGTGGCTGTCACATCTTAAATAGAGTTTACAAGTTATGTAGGTCCAGATGAAAGAAGTGCATGGCTACCTTTATTAAATCATGTTTGCTTTCAACTATACAGTTTTGTTTTCTTTTATGTAAAGAATTTGTTCTTGGCCCTGGCTGGTAGCACAGTAGATAAGGTGCCAGCCTATGAACCCAAAGGTCGCTGGTTCGATTCCCCAGCCAGGGCACATAACCAGGTTGAAAGCCAGGTTGAAAGCCAGGTCTGTGGATGGAGGCAGGTGAAAGGCAATCACACGTTGATATTTCTCTTCCTGTCTGCCTCTCTCCCTTCCTGTCTCTCTGGAAATAATAAATAAAATCTTAAAAATTAAAAAAAAAAAAGAATTTGTTCTTATAAATCAATCAAAATATTTTTACGTTTAACAATGGGTTAAAAATCTCTGAGTTTAGAAGATTCTGTATTTAGGTTAGATAATGTTGTTTATGAATCTGATTGGAGAACAAGAAGACTTTTGGCATCAAAATCACATGTTGAAACATTCATCTTTCAAAAACTGCCTATACTGGATAGATTTTTTGGACTAGGTACTTTCTCACTAATTTTTTTATTTTTATTTTTTATTTTTATTTTTATTTATTTATTTATTTATTTTTTTACGACTCACTAATTTTTTTAAATGTCACCTTTACCTTGAAGGATAAAAGTAAAAGTCTGCAGGTGAACCTTTATAAAATATATACAGTATATTTGGTTAGCATGTTACTGACAGTCATTTATTATCAAGTTAAGGTAAGCAAATGTGAAACTTTACTTTTTGCAAAAGAAAAATAAACTCATGTTTAAGCATTATATTTTCTATAAGTACCACAAGATAACCATACTTTTTATGGTAGAAAAAGTAATTCTGTCTACTGTCATTGATTTCACTATATTTTTAAGCTATCTTGTTTTTATCAAATTTATGAGTAGTGATAATCCAGTAGTGCTTTGTGGACATCTAGCTTTAACTTCTGTGGTTGGCTTGGCTTTGAATGATTAAGTCTCTTTGCTAAAAGCAATTAAATTTTTCCATTTGGCTTTTAAAAAATATTACAGTACTTGTATTTTTAAAGTATATTTTATTAATTACATGATTACAGTTGTCCCAGTTTTTTTCCCTTTGTCCCCCTCCATCCAATACCTCCCCCTTCCCTCCGGCAGTGCCCCCCCTTAGTTCATATCCATGTGCCATGCGTATACATAAGTTCTTTGGCTTCTCTGTTTCCTTTATTATTCCTAACATCCCCTTGTCTGTTCTGTTACTACCAATGTGTACTCTTTTTTCTTCACATCCAAACAATTCACCATTTAGTTACTGCCTTCTAACTGTCAGCCTCTCAAATCACATTAATACAAAGTTTCCTTTTCATTATTTCAAAATACTTATATTAATTGATTTGTGTAAAAATTACTTTTTAATAAAGCTGATTTCATAATTAAAAGTAAAAATAGGGTAGGGGGCAGGGGAAAAAATAAAAATAAATTTTAAAAAAGTAAAATAAATTTTGAAAGTAATATCAGTTGCAATATTATCAAACACATGCACAAATACCTTTTCACACATACATATTTTTACAAATATTACACTAGAAAAAATATTTCTACTCCCGTGACAGTATTTAATATCATCGTTTAATTGATTGCCTTCAAAAAATTTCTATTAGAAATATTTTAGTCTTGTTTCTTTCATTTCTTGTGCCTTAAAAAAACTATCTTGCCCTGGCTGATAGCACAGTGGATAAGGCGCCGGCCTGCGAACCCAAAGGTCGCAGGTTCGATTCCCCAGCCAGGGCACATAACCAGATTGCAAACAAGGTCTCCAGTCAGGTCTGTGGCTGGAGGCAGGTGAAACGCAACCATACATTGATGTTTCTCTCCCTCTCTGCCTCTCCCTTCCCCTCTCTCTAAGAATAATGAGATAAAATCTTTTAAAAAAAACTATCTCATAATTATCCTCTTCAGGTCATACCTACATGTGCTTGGCTATAGGCAGACTTCTGAACTAAAAATAAATAAATAAATAAACTTTTTATTTCCAAAAGATCTAGTCTTCTTTATTCTTTAAATCAGCAGTGTTCAATATGGCCACCACTTAAATAAAATGTGGCTAATTTAAATTGCGATATACTATAAAGTACATACTAGATTTTTAAATTAATACAAAAAATTTAAAATGTCAATAGCATATTACATGTTAAATGATAATAATTTAGATATATTGTGGTAAATTGAGCATTTTTTTCCCTTTAAAACTTACTTTACTCTGGAATGCTATTTTTGTGAAATATTTCACAGAAATGGTGTTTTATAGAACTCACTTTCATTAAAGCTGTTCTAGAGATGATGCCAAACCCATAGTAAAAAATGAATTTGGTTTCTGAGTCAGATCCCACCCCCTCCAATAACACAGCTCAACTTTATTTTAAGCTACTGGAACTACAACTAATTCTTTTTGGAGTTTTCCATCTTAGATAGTAGATTTATTTATTTATTTATTTATTTTGTTATGCCTTGCAGAGGTCATACTGCTTTCAATACCTTGTTTCTCCTCTACATATGTTTTACAAGTTGGAGCCTTCAGAAATAATGGCACTTTCAGTGCTCAGCTGGTTCCCATAGAGTAGAAGTAATGGTATCTACTAATTTGAGGTTAAAGAAAAAACACTAGGATTTAAATGATTTTGTAGAATAGTATTCTAGCTATGATTTGAATTTCTGGTTGACTTCCTATGTGGTCCTAAACTAACCACTAAACTATTTTAAGAGTCTGCTGAGGTAGAGATTAGGTATGCTCACATTTGAACAATAAAGTTTCCTACAGCATTAATACATCTTCCCAAACATCCCCAGTTTGGGGGCCTTCATGCTAGAAATGTCTATTTCCACTATTTGAAAGGAATCTCATCTAATTTAAATGCTAACAGAAGGATATATATTGCCTGTATACATGAATTATATAGTTCAGTAGTTGGTAGCTTCCATCCCAAATTAGTCTTCACTCTCAGCATCTTTTCTAACCTACAGATTGACTATAATTTCTCAATACAGCAACTGCCAGTTGATATTTAAAATGTAAATTGCTAATATCTATTATACACCCACAAGCATACATTTTGTAATAGTGAATAAGAAAAAAAGCATATATTTTACATAATATACATAACACATTTTCTTACTTGTTTTTCCTTAACTGCATTCCATTTTTCTAAGTTATTGCAAGTAACTTGATTTTCCCAACCTAGGAAATCCAATCTAAGAGATCTTAACATGCAGTAATGCAAATACAACAAAAATACAAAACTATGTGTTACTTAGTAAGATCTACTTATAAAAGATTAAAAGATTATTTTAAAGCATTCATGTTAAAGTTGATTCTTATCCATTCAGTTACCCTATGTCTTTTAATTGGAACATTTAATCCATTTACATTTAACATTATTTATGTATTTTAAAATTTATTATTTTTAGAGAGAGGGGTGGGTAGAGAGGCAGAGAGGGAACAAGACATTAATAAATGGTTACCTTTCACTTGCCTCCAGGCACAGACCTGGCTGGAGACCTGGCTTGAAACCTGGTGTGTTCCCTGACTGGGGAATTGAACCAGCAACCTTTACAATGTTGTTGTTGATAGATATTGACAGATATTTATTCATTGCCACTTTAACCCCTTTGTATTTGTGTTCCTCTCTGTCCCTGTTTCTTCATCATCTTAAAGCAGACCCTTTAGCATCTCTTGTAATGCTGGTTTGGTGGAGATACATTCTGTTAAGCCTTCTTTTGTCTGAGAAACTCCTTATTTCACTTGCCGGTTTGAAAGCCTTGTTGGGTAGAGTAGTCTTTAGTTGTAGGCCTTTGTTTTTCATTGCTTGAAATGTTTTTTGCCACTCCCTTCTGGCTTATAGTGTTTCTTTTGAGAAATCAGCCAATAACTTTATCACAGCCCCCTTGTATGTTATTAGCTGTTTCTTGCTTGCTGCTTTTAGGATTCTCCCGTTGTCTTTGAAATTTGCCATTTTAATGATGTGTCTTGGAGTGGGCCTGTTTGGGTTCATCTTCCTTGGGACCCTCTCTGTGCTTCCTGAACTTGCGTGACTTTTTCTCTCATCAAGTTAGAGAAGTTTTCTGTCATTTTCCAAACAGATTTTTCTATCTCTTGCACCTCTTCTCCTGGTATCCCTATGATAGGGATGTTACTGAATTTCATGTTGTCCTGCAACTCTCTTAAAACCTCTTCATTCTTTTACAGTCTTTTTGTTTTGTTGCACTGTCTGGGAAAATCTGTGTCCTTTTTAATGCTGGTTTAGTTCTCAGTAAGTTCCTTGTGGTTTCCGTGGAGTTCTTCATATTTCCTCTGGAGTTGTTTTGTCATTTTCTTTGGGTTTGCTGACTTCATTGAGCTTCTCTGTAATCATTATTTTGAATTCCATGTCTCATAGTTTGTTTGCCTCTATTTCATTTAAGTCTTTCTAGGGATTGCTCCTTTCTTTTGATAGGGGGTTGTTTCTTTGTCTCCCTATTTTAGGTGACTCTTGGGATTCAGTGGTACAATCTTCTTAATCTCCTGAACTTGATACCCTTTATGCCATTTATTTGGGCTGTCTGGTTGTACTTGGGTTTTTATGTTGTGTTGCTCTTTGGTAGGTCCATCCCTCTGGTTAGATGGTTGAGAGTCACTCCACCCACCAAGTGTTGTATATGGTTGTAGAGGTGCACTTTCTTTATTTCCTGGATCTGCCCCTGGTGACATCAGATTGTGTCCCAGTCTGGGCCTAGGCAGCCTGTTTGAGACTATCAGAGATCCCCTGACTTAGTCTGTCTCCCTCAGTTGTAAACCCAATCAGTCTGTGATTAGGGATCTAGTTTCAGCACTGCGGGGCGGGACAGATTAATTCTTATGGGAGGGCTTATTGCTTCCCCTCAGGCTGCCACAGCTTGGAGAAGAGTGGCCTGCTTGTGGCATGAGGGATGGGTCAGCACTAGGACCTCATCAGTTGTTCCCTCATTTCTCTCCTCAAAGCCACTGCCCCAAACTCTCCTTAAGTCTCTAGACCACTCTGCCCTCTCCCTCCTCTGGAGACCAGGGTAAGTGGGTGTCAGTGTATTTTAACTCTGTGTCTCTAGCTGCCTCTCTCAAGCCAGCTAACTCCTGCAGCTGTTTGCTTTTCACTGCTGGATGCTGTTACACTCTCAGCTTTGTTGCTGTAGACTGGGAAGCTCAGTTGGGGGTTTAGATCCGAGTCTTCTTGGGTGGAATCCCCAGCTGCTGAGATGTTTCTCTGTCCCTTCAGTGCTGCAAGTGGGAGCCCAGCTAACCCCTCTTGTCTCCGCACTGCCAGTCACATTGTGATGAAGTGGCCTTTTCCGTTCTCTGTGGTTATAGGGCTTCTCTCCAGCTGGTGTTCTGTTGGTTATTCTGGATGATTTCTCCCCAGTTAAGTTGTAATTCCAGTTTGGTGTTGGAAGGAGATTGGTGTAGCTCCACTTATTCCTCCGCCATCTTGGCTTTTCCAGTACTTGTATTTTAAGTTTTGCTGAAATGGAAATGTGAATGCAATATGAGTGACTATTATTTGGTTATTATTAAAGTTCTTTAGTTTTAAATAAAATTTCTTTTTTAGGTTCAATTCCAGAAGGTGTCTTAGAGGACATTAAAGGTAAACTAAGTTCTTATTTTTGCCCCTTTGATTCTTAAGTATTGGTTTGGGTGGCATGTGTTTTAAAATATTTATACAGATACGAAATACTTGTATATTAAATTTTTTATGTAATACCCCCAAATATTTTGTATATAGGCTATGGAATAATGTAAGTGAAATTATTTTTTAGATTTATGTAAGATTTTGGCATTATTTCTGATGCATTATGGAAGAAACTTCTCAATTGTAGATTTAGTGTACAGAGTTACTAGGGAATTAGCACAGTATAAAGTAACAGTTAAATTGCTTAAGAAAGAAGCCATTGGTTTTTATGTCATGTAGGATATTTTACTCTAATTTTTTTAATGTATTTTTATAAGGTTAGATATTTTACTGACTTCAGAAATTCTGTAGTTGGGGCCAAAGTATACTGAAATCATTTTATTGAGATATGTTACTTCTCCTTTGCTAAAGTGCATTTTTAAAATATATTTTATTTATTGTTTTTTAGAGAGAAGGGAAGGGAGAGAGGCAGAGGGGGAGAGAGACATCAATTTATGGTTGCCTTTCACCTGCCTTCAGCTACGGACCTGGCTGGAGACCTGGCTTGCAACCTGGTTATGTGCCCTGACTGGGAATCAAACCGGTGACCTTAGGGTTCACAGGGCGGCACCTATCCACGGAGCCACACCAGCCAGGCTAAAGTGCATTTTTAATGATGTTTAAATTGAGTTTTCTGGTATTTTAATTCACCTAAAGGAAAAGGATTTAAAATGTAACTCAGTGTTCTTTAGTGCTGAGAATATCATGTATAATTAATATTCTAGAATATTTAATAGAGAATTAGTCAATATTGGATTTTAGAATTAAATGGAATCTGGCCTTAATCTGGAATAATTAGGCCTTGAAATATTAAACAAATTGTTTAGTGTCATGCAGTAGATAAAATTAGAGCTGGAATTGCAAAATGATCTTGTTTATTAGACTGTTTACTTTTGTGGTATAATTGCTTAAAATCAGACAAAAGACCCTGGCTGGTGGCACAGTGGATAAGGTGCTGGCCTGCGAACCCAAAGATTGCTAGTTCAATTCCCAGCCAGGCCTGTAGCAACATAACCAGGTTGCAAGCCAGGTCTCCAGCCAGGCCTATAGCTGGAAGCAGGTGAAAAGCAACCATACATTGATACCTCTCTCCCTCTTTGTCTCTCTCCCTTCCCCTCTCTCTAAAAATAATAGATAATTTTTTTTTTAAATCAGATAAAATTTCAGTCATTTGTACATGCTTATTACAGTATCTCAAATAATACCAGAAATATTTCCAAGTTAATAGTTTCCCTTTCCATTTTCCAGTCCTACCCCCTATGATTTAATAATTGTTAATGATTTGTAGTGTTTCTTGCTATATGTGCTCTAACTTGTATATGTATGTTTATAAGACATTTAACTTTCTCATTTGTCTGAGAAACATCATATTGGTAAAACTTGAAAGATAGACACCCACTATTTGAGATTGTGGGAAAATGATTACATATTAGTAAGGATTGAAAAAGACTAACCTTTCTGGAATGGTTGGCATATTAAAATTGAAAGTAGGCATCCCATCCAATTGGGGAATGTTGAATGAAATTTGGTAACTTCATAATAAGGAGTACTGTGTAGCTATTAAAAAGGATCTGTATGTATCGATTTGGAAATTTGTCCATATTAAGGACAAGAGCTATTGCTGAATAATATGTACAGTAGGAACCCATTTCTGTTAAAACATGCAACATACACATTTTCGTTACTATTTAGTTTAATTACCGAAATTTTCAATTATTTTAAAGTTCTTAAGTATAATTCTCTATTCTTGGCTTTTAAACTTGCTGAATTTGGTTTCTTTAAAGAAGATCCTTGCCAGAATCTTACTGGCTAAGTATTTACCTAGTTCTGAGGACTTGAAAAAATATAAAGTGTGTAAGTAACTAGAGCATCTAGCTTACTGTCTAGCATATCAACATATTGTAGAATCTTATATTTTGAATTAGTGAACAAAAGTCATTTTATATATTTCAATATATACTTATATTGAATATACTATATTACAATAGCATATTTTGTAAGTAATTAACCAAGTCATTAGATTATTTTTTTGCACTCAACATCAGTTTTGCCTCAACTTCAAAAAGTTTTATTCCTCACTTATTTCTTTCATTGATTTTTAGAGAGAGAAGAAGGGCTAGAGAGAGAAAGAGAGAAACATTGATTTGTTCGTTCTGCTTATTTATGCACCCACTGGTTGAGCCTCGTATGTGCCCTGACTGGGGATCGAACCCATGACCTTGGTGTTTGGGGATGATGCGCTAACCAACTGAGCTACTCAGCAGGGCTGTCCTTTACTTAGTTCTGAAAATAACTTGAAACAGTATATTATGAAAGGTAATTTGCAGTAGAAATAATCTTTAAAAGAAGAAATTTTAAAGTATAAAAAAAATGGTGCTAATAATTGAAGGAAAATGATAGTTTTAGGTTGTGCTGAGAGAGAAGGTTATGCCAAAAAACTGAAACTAAGGCGTGTTACTATAAGTAGGAGCAAAATTTGCTTTGTGTTCTGACCAAGATATTTTTTAAAAAGAATCAGATAGATATGCAAGATTAGGTCAGTCTTGTTCAAAGAAACATGCTATATTTAATTACACATTTTCATGGTGCTAAATTTAATTTTTAAGATTTTATTTATTATTTTTAGAAAGAGGCAGAGAGGGGGACAGACACCAATGTATGGTTGCTTTTCACCTGCCTCCAGCCACAGACCTGACTGGAGACCTGGTTTGCAACCTGGTTATGTGCCCTGGCTGGGGAATCGAACCTGCGACCTTTGGGTTTGCAGGCCGGCGCCTTAACCACTGTGCTACCAGCCAGGGCTCTAAATTTTATTTTTAATATGGTACTCTTTATGTAAGGAATATCAAAACAAAAGTTTCCTCAAAGGTGGTTTTTTTAAAAATATGGTTTTATGGAAGATGAACATATGTCTTATGACTCCTTGATTAATGAAAAGGTATTTTTATTTGTGAATAAGTTGTCATAAGCTAACTAAAGACAGGGATAGTTCATAAACTTCAAAGGAATGGATGATTAGCATGTCTGCTTGAATAGGAATTTTTTAATGGGACATAGGTTAACTAAACCACATACCATAACAGAGTCTCCTTTTCTTTCAAGTGCGCACTTGCTTTGTAAGTGATCTGAAACGTGGACTAAAAATCCAGGCAGCAAAATTTAATATCGATGGGAATACTGAGGTAAATTCAAAATAAATGTGCATTCATTTTTCAGAGGTTTGCTTATATTTATTTATATATTTATATTTATATTTGTATTTCAGCGTCCCTCACCACCCCCAAATGTTGACTACCCATTAGATGGGGAGAAGATTTTACATGTCCTTGGATCAATCAGGTTTGACCTTAATATTTATGAGCAAAATAATGAACTAAAATAAATTTTTGACTTTTAAAAATACTTGCCTATAACATCTTATGTTATTATTAGTTAGGTGTTTTTCATTAAGCTTCTTCTTAATAAATTCATTCAACCTTTTAATTTTGTAAACCATAAAATAAATTTCTTATCCATCAAAGTAAATCAGAATTTAATTACTGAAACTCACCATTCTTTGAGGTGGAGAATAAAGTATTATAACTTTAAAATAGGATTTAGCAATTTTTTTCTGTGAAGGACCAAATGGTAAATAGCTTAGACCTTTTGGGTCAAATGGTTTCTGTTGCCTTTCACCTGCATCCAGCTAGGAACCTGGCTGGAGACCTGGCTTGCAACCTGGGTATGTGCCCTGACTGGGAATTGAACCAGCAACACGGTTTCACAGGCCTACAGCTCTACAGTTGGAGGGCATAATCAGCCATAGACAGTTCTGTAAATGAATGAGTGACTGTTCCAGTAAATTTTGCAAACAAACAGTGGGCTGGATTTCACTTGAAGGCCAAAATTTTTAGAGTCCTGTTTTAAAACATTGTCTTATTAGAAAGAATGCATTCTTCCAAATATACTGAATATTTAAGACCAGTTAGTAATTCTCCTTTTTATTACTTATTAGATTATTCTGTCTGATGATGCAATAAAATTGTTGTTAAAGATTATATAATTAAGCCCTGGCTGGTAGCACAGTGGGTAAGACACTAGCCTGTGAACCCAAAGGTGGTTGGTTCGATTCCCCAGCCAGGGCACATAACCAGGTGGCAAGCCAGGTCTCCAGCCAGGTCCATGGCTGGAGGCAGGTGAAAGGCAACCATACACTGATGTCTCTCTCCCTCTTTGCCTCCCTCCTTACCTCTCTCTCTAAAAAAAATAATAAATAAAATTAAAAAAATAAAGACATAATTATATTGGTAACAATGTAGGTTTTGCTTATTACCCAAGCCTTGTAATCTTTGTTATGAAAGTTTCATCTGATGGAAAGAAGAGTTAGCAAGTAGGCTGAGTCTCATTAAAAGAATTTTATGTTTTGAAAAAGATTTAAAATCATATGCATAGTATGATTTCAATTTAATTTTTAAAACAGTGTTTTATATACACATGTATATTTAATTTTGTATTGCATTGGATTTTGTTTGGCCACCACATACACAAATTAAAATAATGACTTCAACAAAATAGAAATTTGTGTCTCATTTTAAGAGAAGTTCAGATATGGACAGTCCAAGGATGGTATGACAGCTGCCACCAGGGACACCAAACATATTTCTGTTAGCTTTAGGCTGTATTTCTTTTCCTTGGGGTCCAGTGTGATTGCTGGAGTTACAGCTACATCTGTGTTTCAAGCAAGTAATCTTAGGGAGAGAAAGAAAAAGGTGCTTCCTCTTTTTTTTTTTCTTAAAAAAAAGATTTTATTATTTTTAGTGAGAAAGGAAGGGAGAAAGGCAGAGAGGGAGAGAAACATTCAGTGTACGGGTTACCTTTCATCTACCTCCAGCTAAGGACCTGGCTGGAGATCTGGCTTGCAACCTGGTTATGTACTCTGACCGGGAAATAAAACCAGCAACCTTTGGGTTTGTAGGCCAGCGCCTATCCACTGTGCCACCAGCCAGGGCCTATGCTTCCTCTTCTTTTTAAGGAGACTTTCTAGAAGTTCCACATACCACTTCTGCCTCCATTTTATTATCTGTATGGTACCTAATTGGGTACATCTAGCTGCAAGGGAAGCTAATAGTGTTTCCACTAGGGTGGGACATTGTATACACATTAGAAATTTAGTTCTTTTTTTTTTTTTAAGATTGTATTCATTATATTTAGAGAGGGAAAGGGAGAAAGGCAGAGAGGGAGAGAAACATCAGTGTATGGTTGACTTTCACCTGCCTCCAGCTAAGGACCTGGCTAGAGACCTGTCATGCAACCTGGTTATGTGCCCTGGCTGAGGATCGAACCGGAGACCTTTGGATTTACAGGCCAGTGCCTTATCTACTGTGCCACCAGCCAGGGCTGGAGTTTTATCTTTTTTTAATTTTCAAATAATTACAAATTCACGGGAAGTTACAAAGACAATGGAGATCCCATATCGTCTTCACCCAGTTTCTCTCAATAATTATGTTTTACATCACAGTAGTATACATACTATCAAAACCAGTAAATTGGCATTGGTGTAATGTATATACATAGTTGTGTCTAATTCTGTCACAGGTAGGCTTCTGTAATCACCACCTCCACAGTCAAGATACAGGACAGGACTTATCCATTGCCACAAAGATCTTCCTATGCTATTCAAAGTTAGAGTTCTTTTAATTTGGGATCAAAAAGAAAAAATAGAAAATGGGTATTTTATTAGGCAACTAGCTGTGTTTGCCATGTATTATTTTTAAAAACAAAGAGATGCTTTGGGGGTGGAAGATGTTTGTTTAATTTTATTGTTGTTGTATTACATCCATCCCCTTTTTGCTCCCCTTTGTCCTCTAGGATGTTTGTTTTTACCTCTTGTATCACTACTGATTTGCTTGTAGACACTCCTTTACAGAATTCTTGTGTTTCTGTTACTGAGTTTGAGTAACAAACTCAGTATATATTGTCCATATATATGGACAAAATATATGTGATTCTATACATAATAATAATTGTAGCTAATACTTAGGGAGTGTGTGCCTCCTGTGTGCCAGGCACTGTTCTATTAACTCACTGAATCCTCACCTCAACACTCATGAGGCAAATACTGTTATTCTTATTTACAAATGCAAATATGTTGTGTTTAATAATTATTTTACAGTAACGATACTGGCACTTGAAAATATGTCAACAGAACTAATGTTATATTCTGTATCATATTATATGATGTCAGCAAAGCACTCTTTGATCTCTTTAGAGATTCAGTTGTGGAGATTCTTTTTGAACAAGATAATGAAGAGAAATCAGTTGCCACTTTAATATTGGATTCTCTTATGCAGGTATTTTTATTTTATAAAATATTTAAATTTATGACACAGTCCTTTAGAGAAAATTTTTAAATGTTTTCATTTTTCTTTTAGCTATTGGTTACATTTTTTAGCTTTTATGTTAAACTTTATAGTTATTCAGTTTTACTTTGACACTAAGATATAGTAACTATAGCATTTCAAACTTACGCATGCATTTTTTTCCTTAGCAGCAATACCACATTTTTATTTTGTACCTACTGTGGCGTAAGTTTCTTCAAGTGCAGGTTTATATAGTATTGAATTTTAAATTCCTGTGGGTATATGGTAATTTGTCTCTTGTTTAATGACTCTGCAATCACAGAACTTCATGGGAAATAACATCATGTTAGAAGATACTGTCTGCCTCCAGGGCCCCACTCAGAGACTTATGAAATATATAACTTTAATGAAGGACTTTAACATTCCTAATTTTTAGGGAGCACTGATGTGGGAAAATTTTTTCTAAGAATGTTCTCCAGGCTCAACAGCTGGCTCTAGACATAATACTGTGAAGATAATACCTTAGAAAAGTTAAGTTTCCACACATTCCTTGCTGAAAAAGAAATGAAAAGTTATTTCTTATGTTTGCTCAAGTCACCCTGAAAATGAAAATACTCATATAGTACCACCATCTACCCTGTGGAATTTAAAATTCTATATTATGAAACTTATAAACATTTTTAAAGTTCTCTATGAGTATATGGCAATATTAACATGGTGATTATATTTGCTGCATAAAAACCCTTGTTAAAGAAACCTTGCTGTGGCCATTTTTGTAATACAAATGATTATCTGTTTAATTTGTAATACTTAAGCTGTACGTTTACTTAAATGCAGTCAAGCATCATTTATACTGCTAAGGATAAATCTTTTTTTTTCTTTTTTATTTCTCTTAAATAACAGTGCCCAATAGACACCAGGAAGCAATTAGCAGAGAACTTGGTAGTCATAGGTGGCACATCTATGTTGCCAGGATTTCTCCACAGATTGCTTGCAGAAATAAGATATTTGGTAGAAAAACCAAAATATAAAAAAACACTTGGCACCAAGACATTCCGTATTCATACTCCACCTGCAAAGGCTAATTGTGTGGCCTGGTTGGGAGGTAAGAATTTCATTTTCAAAATATAATGGTTATATTAGAGTAGGTGATCCAGTGTTCTGAATTGCTCACGTAATAAACTAATAGAACGATTAAAGAATTTTTTTGAATATTAACTTTTCCTTAAATTGTTAATTTTTAGAATTACATACCTGTTTCTCTTGGCATTTTCACTTTTATTTTTCTTAAATAAACTTCTTTGTCTAATTAAAGTTATCCTCATAATAGTAACAGCTGTGCGTTTATTCCAGTAATGCTACCATGTCTTAAAATATTTTTAATTCCTTACAAAGCTAATTTGTCAGCTATCTGGAAATTGAGTATTTTACAATTCTTTTTATTTTGTGACTTTCATTGACTATTTTAGAAAATGATTAATTTCATTGAAATAAGGAAATAGCCTAGTAAAGAGGCCACTTTAAAGAGAACAATCATGCATACCAATATTAATAAATATTTTGATACGTGTTTAATGATCCAGTTTTAGCAAATTGTCTCTAATAAAGTAGAATTTTGTTGAAATGTAATTTTTATCTAGGACAAATGGATTTAGTTATTTTTTAAATACTGTTTTGTGGGGTTCTTTATAAGGTCTCTAGCATAGATTCTTAGGGTATTACAATGATGTGTTTTGGGTTTTGCAGCACCATTTTATTTATTGACATGTAATTTTAGAGTTGTGGCAAAGAAAACTAATTTTTATATTTATAGAGTTGAAAATATTTTTCCTCTCCATTCTGCCTCACTTGCTTTTATACACAATAATACTTGTTATTGTTTTCACTATAATGTATTATAGTCCATAACACAGTAGTTAATGGCTTACCCTGTTATTTAAAATATAGGATATAGAAAAACTTAACTGGATTAATGTGAAGGATGCAAATATGCATTGTTGAATTTTACCTGTTCTATTTTGCCATATAATGAAGTGGGTGTATGAGTACATAAAATTTTCTTTTGTTTAATTTTATTGTTGTTGTATTACATCCATCCCCTTTTTGCTCCCCTGTCTCCCTCCCCACCCACCCATTCCCCCCAAAGTCAATCCCACCTGTTGTCCATGTCCATGGTTCCTTTATGCAGAAATTTTCTGATAAAAGTTTTCATTTTACTTATAAAAATATTTTACCACGCAGGAGCTGTTTTTGGAGCACTGCAAGACATACTGGGGAGCCGTTCCATCTCAAAGGAATATTATAATCAGACAGGCCGTATTCCTGATTGGTGTTCTCTGAATAACCCACCTTTGGAAATGATGTTTGATATTGGGAAAGCTCAACCACCTCTGATGAAAAGAGCATTTTCCACTGAGAAATAAAAATTTCAATAAATTCAACGTTGCTTCAAATATCAGAACAATTACAAATAAATTGTACAAAGTATGTGAGGTGCTGTTGAGAGATCACTTTTGTGGAAGTGAAAGTGTTTTTGTAATTACTTTTCAGTATTTAATTCTTTTGACTTCTGTTTTTCTTCTTGTGTAATGATAAAATGGTAGCTTGTGCTTATGGAATTTATTGTATTTATATCAATAAAATATAGTAGAGCAGTGTAGTTTGGAGGTTTGTAACATAGTACTTTTTTTTTTTAAAGAATAATGACATTTCCTTCGCTATTCATATAATCTGTCCTGGGCATTGGAGATTCCATTAATTTCATTATTTTTAGCAATTCATTTAAAGAACAAATAATGTTACTATTATCAGTTATTTCAAATGTAATATTAACATGGGTCTATTTCTTTGAAGTCCTTTTGTTTTAGTATTTATGTATTCACATGAAATGTATTTGACTCTTTGGACTGAGTAAGTTTGGGAGCATAGGTAAGCATTTGTTAAAGTACAAAAATGTCACCTCCTAACTTTATAGTTTCTTTTATCTGTAGTCTACATTTCTAAAAAAAATTATTTCATTTTTATAAAATAGTTTATGTACTTTTATGCACTGCTTCATAAACACATGATATCTTTAATCTTTTGTGTTATCCATCTCAGGGTAGCAGTTCTTTGAAATAATGTACTCAATCATTGTTTAATTTTTATTTTTGTTTGCTTTTCTTCATTTGATTTTAATGAACTACATGTTACTGAAATTTTTGCTGCTTTCATTCTTTCTAGGTACCTTTAGATAGGGAAATACAGTGGCAGGCAAAAGTAGATTTACAGTTTTGTGTATGCAAAACAGTTTATTCTTTTATTTATTTATTTTTAGAGAGGGGAAGCGAGGGAGGCAGAGAGGGAGAGAAACATCAATGTATGGTTGCCTTTCACCTGCCTCCCAACTAAGGACCTGGTTAGAGACCTGGCTTACAACCTGGTTATGTGCCCTGACTGGGAAATCGAACCAGCTACCATTGGGTTCGCAGGCCGGTGTCTATCCACTGAGCCACCAGCCAGGGCTGGAACAGTTTATTCTTGTATTATTATTAATTAATCGTATTATTTTTCATATAAAGAACTGTAAACCACCCCTGTATATACCTATCTATGTATTTTCCTTCCTGAAGACAAAAAATAAAATTTCTGGACCATATTTTTCCAAGTTTATTTTGAATCATTTTTGCTCATCCTTTTCTAGATCCTGCCTTGTTTTACCATATCACTTTTTGGTACCAACACCAGATAACACTTGAAAGAGCTGGTTCTTGGCATTGAAAGTAGGAAAGGTTCATTTTTATATTTGTGTGTATGCATATGTTTTACTTTTTAAAATATACATACAGTATATTTTAGCAGTCGGACTGTCACCATGTTCTGCTCTAGTAGCCCAAGACTGAGACTCATTGAGTGTTTATTGACATTTGGCTCTGCAGCTAGTCTAGTTTTAGGTTAACTATAAATGTTACAACAGTAAGATGGGAACTTTTAGGGGGCTTACAGGTTAGAAGTGGATATGTACACAACTGATTCTAAAACCAGAATGTGGTGGGGTGCCATAAAGGTCATCAACTGCTTGTTACTCTTGTAATTTGACCAAGGAGTCAAGGAAAACGTCATAGGGAAGTTTCTTGACCTTGTTCCTGAAGGATGAGTAGAATTTCAATAATTGGGTGTTATTCTAGGCTGTGTGAACTGAATTCACTACACAAAATCTTAAAGCATTTTGCATTGAGATTAGGCATGGCTAATTATAATTAAAGATTAGATTATGAACTTGAAAACCATGTTAAACCAGTGTATAAAACTATAAAAGTTCAAAATTGCTATTTTCCTAATCTATGCATTTCAAAAAGTGAGATTCCTGTGTCCTCAATGCTTGGTATTCTTCCACAGCACCCTTCCCCCCAAAGAAGTGATCTTTCCTGTAAGCACACTAGCTGTGACTGAGGCACTTACAGTTTCAACTCGCAATTGTTTCTACACAGGTTTTATCTTCTTTGCGGGAATATAAGCTCCATAAAAACAAAGCCCGTTTATAGCTTAGCTTTGAAACCTCTCCATGAGATTGCCAGAAATAGATGTACTGTTGTGAGTTACATGGGTTAACTGTTAACATTTTTTTAATAGTAAACATTATAAAATTGTCTTTTGCTGATCTGGATTACTTGGACGTTTTAAATAATTGAACAACATAAAAAATAAGATCCTTGGCTGAAATAGGGCTTTAATAGCTAGGTCTTAAGTGGCACACACCAAGTGGCTGAGGTTAACAACTGGAACCTACTATTAGGGATTGAGTTGTGTGCTCCAGAAAGATACTTTGAAGTCCTAATCCCCAAGTACCTGTGAATGTAACCTTATTTGGAAATTTGCAGATGTAATCAAATTAAGATGAGGTCCTTAGGGTGGGCTGTACTCCAACATGACTGATGTCCATGTAAGTAGAGGTTAATGACATGTTGGACAAGAGATAACTCGAGAAAGCATGTAACAACCAAGGGTGAGATTGGAGTTACACAGCTGCAAGCCCGGGAGCATCAAGGATTGTTGGTGACCTCAGTAAGCAAAGAGCACCATGCAACAGCTGCTTTCAAGAGAGGCTTCGAGAGCATGACTGCCTACGTCTCAATTCAAGCTTCTAGCCTCCAGAATGGAGATGGTAAATTTTAGTTTAAAGCCACCCAGTTGTGGTACTTTGTTATGGCAGCCCTAGGAAACTACACACCCTTCCTTTTTTTTTTTAATTTTATTGTTGTATTACATCCATCCCCTTTTTGCCCCCCTTTTTGCTCCCCTCTGTTCTCCTTCCCACCCACCCATTCCCCCCAAAGTCAATCCCACCTGTTGTCCATGTCCATGGTTCCTTTATACTAGGTTCTTGTCTAAGCTGCTCCCCTTCTTTGCCTCTGCCTCCCCCCTCCCCCCAACCCCATTCCCCCTGACCACTGAAGGCCTATTCCTTGTATTCATATACTTGGTTCTGTTTTGCTTGTTGTTAGTTTTGCT
>PVIW01015555.1:0-14009 GCA_004026585.1 Noctilio leporinus | reverse complement strand
ATTGGGGGGAGGGGGGAGGCAGAGGAGGGAAGGAGAGCAGTTTAGACAAGAACCTAGTATAAAGGACAACAGGTGGGATTGACTTTGGGGGGAATGGGTGGGTGGGGAGGGGGACAGAGGGAAGCAAAAAAGAGATAGATGTAATACAACAACAATAAAATTTTTAAAAATAAATAAAATTTTATTGTTCAAAAAAAATTGTTCTCATTGAAACATTTGCTTTCTTAAACTATATTTATTAAGGAAATGAACTTTTTAAGTTTTTCAGCAAAATAGGCTGTGTGATTTCTTAACATAGAAAGTTACCATCCAAATCTTAAATCTTCCAATTTAAGGTTCTGCCCCAACTTCTGTAGTTTTCAAAAGCCAGAAGTCAAGGTCCAAAAAGAATCTCTGGCATTGTTTGACCTCCTTTTTCCTTTCATTTTTTCCCCCTTCCTTCATTTTTGAAGCATTAACAAAACTGGAATAATTCATCCTCTTACAAAACTGAACTACAGAAAACATTGTGTGTGTGTGTGTGTGTGTGTGTGTGTGTAGTTTGTTGTTCATATATATTGATTACTTTTTTAATGGCAATAGTTGCATTATAATAGTAATCTAAACTACAGATTGCCATCCCATCAAGTAAATGAGCTGTTATAGCAATGCTGTTTCAAAAGGAACCTAATTTGAATATTTTTTGGCAATTCATTGTTCTGTGCCCTCACTGGCTACATGACTCTTGGCTATCACTTAAGTTCTACCAGTCTCAGTTTTTCCATCTGCAAAACGGAGATAATTCCTCAATGGACAGTGTAATTATTAGGAGCAAGTGGGGTGAAAGGCAACATGTATGCAAAAGCACTTTGTAACTTTAAAGAAAAATGTTGAACATAAATACCCTTTTCCAGTATCCATATGGCAAGCTCTGGCACATAGTGTAGAGAAGAATTTAAAAAAGAAATTTCATGAGACTAATCAAATGCACAGTAGCTTCTCTCAGAAGCATAGAAAATTAGCTATAGAGTTAATATTTTGTTAACACTTTGAGAAAAAATTCAGATGAGGGTCCAAGAATTCAAAGATAATTTGCATTAGGTCAATTTATTATTCCGCACAGATATGCACTGAGGATTTCAGGAAATATACACTTTGATTTCTTGGGTTTTGATTAAGAGATATTTTAATTCATTTTATACATTCTTCCTACCAGTAGTAATTATTTACTTATTTTTACTTCAGTTTAATACTGTTTCAAATTTCTCATCATGCCAAATGCACCTTTATAACTTCTATCTATAAAATTCTATGATATCTATCTCAACCCCAACTTGGTGGGGTTTTTTTTATTTTTGTTTTTATTTTTTTTAAGATCTTATTAATTTTTAGAGAGAAGGGCAGGGAGGAAGGAAGAGAGGAAGAGAAACATCAATGTATGGTTGCCTTTCACCTGCCTCCAGCTACAGACTTGGCTGGAGACCTGGCTTGCAACCTGGTTATGTGTCCTGGCTGGGAATCAAACCAGCAACCATTGGGTTTGCAGGCCATTGCCTTATCCACTGTGCCACCAGCCAGGGCCCAACTTGGTGTTTTCACAGCTAGGTCTGTGTCTACATCAGCACTTCTATTATACATTTGATTCTTGGGAATTAAAAACTCATCTATAAAAATTAACTACAGGCAAAACTTGGCAGACTGGCTTAAAAACACATTTTGTTTTTATCAGCCTTCATGAAAATCCATATGGCTATTTCTACATTCCTGTATATCAGGTTTAAATAAAACAAATACTGGCCAATGTGAGACACTTCTTTAGGCTAATAAACTTCAAAACCAGTTTTTTTTTTTTTTTTTTTTAATGCAGTTATTCCCTGATTGGCTCTCATCTTTTCTCCAAGTCCCGAAGCCCTGAACCACCCTGGGCACTTGCCTGGTCCCATGGGTGGCTGGCCAAGCTGACACCTACAGCCAACACCCCTAACCATAAGATGTGCCACTAATATTTCATGTTGTCATAGGACTGAGAAATTTTTTGGGAGCTGCCAACTGAATTGTCACATGCGAGATTTCCTTAGCTCAGCCCTGCTCTTCATCTGTCCCACTCAAAGATATGCCCCTATTAGTATTGTGATCACATCCATAGTTCCAGAAGGCAGCATGTGAAGAACTTGCCTCTCACTCCAGTAGTCAGAGTTGTCTCTATGATGATGAATCAGGCCACTGCTTTGAATGACCGGAACTGAATTCTCCATGGGTCTCCCATGTTTCTGCTTGCCTTGAAAAGAGGCACTAACTGCTCTTTGTTCAAGATCACCTTTTCAAGGATGTTGGCATAGTGTTCAGCCTAGGGGGACAGAGATAGGCCCTCCCTGGTTGGAGAGTGAGGGGCAGCCATGTTTACTTTCTAGCATAATGGAGATAACAAAGGGAAGGCAAGCTCACTGCCCATTATTATGAACTCAGGCTCCTAAACTCCTAAACAGGAGTGTTCCCATCCTGCACATGCAGGTATCATCTGGCCCACTTCGCCTGTGTTAGGTTTGTGCCGGAAGAAGGGAGGAGTGGGGTGGACCAGTTCAAAGCCTTTATCAAAGGATGTTCAGGCAAGCGGCTGAGTCATAATGGACTACAGCCCCAAGGAAAGAGATAGAGGGATGTTTAAGGGTGTGGAGCAGACCCCCAGGGGGATGAGTCACCCTGCCAGTAGGCTGCAGAGATCAGGGTATAGGTGTTTGCAAAAGAACACGGTCTTCTGATTGGGGGTGGTCATCAGGAGACTTCCGGTCCTTGTTTCTGGGAAATGATTCAGGGAGAGGGGAAGGGACCATGGGGGTGTAGCTAGTTCTCAGCATAATGCCGGTGCCTAAGCCTCAGTCCCCTCTGTTAATGGGGAACCTTGTGACCAGATTTGTGGCTGGTAACCCAGATCCTTTTTGTTTCAGCACAAGCAGTACCTCAGGTCCTGCGTGACTGCAGACCACAGCTCCTGAGAACACAGTGACTACTGGCCACAGCCTGCTGTGCAAGACCTTACTCCGGGGGCAGGTTGTAGGGAAGACAGCATGGGGTCTCTGGCCCTAACAACCTTCACCCTATGGAGCGTGGGGCTTGGGAAACTTGCACATAAATCATGACTCTGGCAATTACTATTACTCTGAGTAATAAACTGTCCTTCATCTCTGACCCAGGTATTTCATCTCTTTTAACAGAATTCCTGAAACTGGTAGACTAACTAGTTAGCCCTTAAAAAGGGTAGAATTCAGACTCTTGCAAGTAGGGTGAACTCTGAACACAGGCTGTCTCTTTTACTAGGATGTAAGTTTCTTGCAAGCTAAGACCATTTCTACTTCATCACTGTATCCCCAGCACTTAGACCACTTCCTGGGAAATAAATAGTGCTCAATACATGTTTGTTGAGTGTGCAGTAGAAGTCTAAGTTCAAAAGGTGGGAGGGAGCTGTCCATGAAAATTTAATGAAAAAATTGAGATGTAAATGCAGGTGAATTCTGATTGTTCCCCTTCATCCAGTCTCCCTTCAGTCTCTGCTGTGTTAATTTAAAAATATCATCCAGAGACAAAGTCTCTCCAAAAGCCCTTGTGTTCCAGTTTTATAGTAGAAACACACCTTAGAGCTTTACTTCTTTGCTCCTACTGGATCGCAGAATATAGCCTCAGAGATTCTGTACCTCTAAATTAGAATGGGGTGGGGGTCACTTCAATCTCAGCTTCTCAAACATTTCTGCCCTCCCTCCATGAAAGGCAAAATTGGGGCAACAAAGTGAATAACAGGTCACTTACACTTTATCTTAAAAGCACATCTGTCAAGAAACAATCAGGGTGTTTTACTTTAAAATACTGAAATTAATGTTTTTCTGAATCATTTTTTTCCCAACATTTCAAAAAGATCCCTCCCCTCTGGTTTTTTGGTCTGGCTTCATGACAGTATGTAATTTATTATACTGTTTTTAGAGAAAGATTTAAAATTCCTATAAAGAACTGAAGAGATCTGGGGCTATGCTCAAAAGTGGAGTCAGGCTAGGCAGAAGCAGAAGGTGTGGTGAGCAGGGACCACAAGTGACAGGGCCTGAAAGTAAAGACCCACTGCTGGAGCAGGAGCTCTGGTTTGGAGTAGCAGAAAAACCTAATAGGGAACTTTCTATCTCAAATCTGAAGCCTTGCTAGCTTCATTTTGTTATTGGGTCAAGAAGTTCCTTAAGACTCAGAGTACAGAAAGGGCAGAACCTGTCAACATCTCTCAGTCCTAAAGAACCGGAAACCCCCCTTTTCCCCTTAACTCTGTATGAGAACCTTAAACACTGTCACTTTACTTCCAATTCTCCAACAAAGTTAACAGTAACACACAACTGGCTAGGGAGCCCATGAGCACCCTGGCAGAGAATAAAACACTCCAGTCAGCAGTTGTAGTAACCATTCAGTTATGCTTTTTTGAGCCCTTCCTGCTTCCAACTTCAGAAGAGCAAATACCTAATGAATTGGTTTAAAGGGGAAAAAAAGAGTGAGCTATAGATTTCCTGTTCATGACAGAAAAGGATTAACTGCCCCTGGCCTGCGGGAGGCTCAAGTCCAGGCAGGTGGCAGGCAGGATTCCCCTGGGCCCCGGTTACCCAACCCCTGGCTCCTCTTCCACAGACTCTGCCAGTGGGAGCAAACCACGCCAAATAGTGTGGTCGTTTTCTAATGAGGCTAAGCAGGGAGAGAATGAACCAAGTAAAGGTTTTCCTGCGGCCAAAGCAAGACTAAGTTCTGAATTCAGACCTCCAGCAGCGAGAGGCTACGTACTCACCAGCTGCTGCCTTGCTGCCCTTCACACGAAGCCTGGTGGTGTGGCCATGTGCGGAGCGCTCTTAAAGTGGGTGCCAGGAGTTGCCCTGAAAATGGCTTTTCACTCTGGGCAGTGAAGCAATCTCTGGGTGTGAAGTCACGTCTGAGATTTACAAGCCAATGCTAACATCAAAAAATGCAGCGTTTGTTATTCTCCTTCCAGTGTCCTGTAGGCATATTGGCCCTCATTAAGTGCTTCCTAAAAATATCATTTGGCAAACATTCATGTGTTGGTTCATAAAGGCTTGCATACATTATGGAGGGGATCATTTTAGAAGGCCGTTATGAAAACGTAAGTACACACATTCATTGAACTAAGTTGTTTCATTTTAATTAACAGGCAGGATTTTCCTGACTCTGTCCAAAAGCACAGCTTATGTTCCAAAGACTAGCTTCTGGAGCTTCCCTGTGCTTCCAGGTAACTCCACACTCCTCTCAAAATGAGACAAGTGGCAGGTCTGAGTGTCCAGTTTCCTTGGATCATATTTGAAACGTGAAAAACAGGCCACTTTAGAATTCTTCAGTGGGATGTTGAATTAATTTGTCAGTTAGATGCGCTTGCTTATATTCACATCTGGATGTGATGAGACTCCAAATCTGTCTTCTCACTGAAGGAGTAGAAAATGAGAATTGACCAGATCTGTTATTTGAACCAGGCTAAAGGCTAACCTAATGACTATCTTGGTTAATAGGGGCCAAAAGTGTACTAAATAAGAAACTTGGCCATTACAACCCTGAGTAGACGCAAGAGAAGACATCAGTAAAGAGTAGGGATTCCTTATTGCTGAGCTCTCTTTGCAGCCTTATCCCAACCCAGGCAACAGAGAGAAAGCAGAAGTGTGAATAAATCAAGAAAGAAAGGAAGGAAGGAAGGAGAAAAGGAGGGAGGGAGAAAGGAAGGAGGAAAGGAAAAGAAAGAAGGAAGGAAGGAAGAGGGAAAGAGAAAGGAAGCAAACAGAGGAAGAAAAAAACATAGGAAGGAAGAAAAGAAAGTGGTTGGTTGAAGAACTATTTGTAAAATACCTACACTGGCTGACTTTCCCACTTTATCATGTGCAGCAGGGTCATGGGCATCCAAGCTAAAGCAGAAAATGATGTCATGAAGAAATTGAGCTATCTGTCTTAAAGGAATTCAGGCTTCCAAGTTAAGGACTGAAGCCACATACTAGGCCCTTACTGCAAGTCTGTGGGGACAGAGGGTAGAGGATTCTCCTTTACTGACCCTAGAGTGATACATAAGTCATCAAGCTCAGTTGCACAGAGCTCAGTCAACTCCCTTGTTCAGGACTCAAGTGAATGACAAAGCACATACCTGTCTATATGAATCTACTTCATTCTTCATTCACAAGTATGAATAGAAAACCAAGGTCACAAGACATTTGGGGAAAACCATCCTCATCCAAGATAGGGATCAAGTTGAATAAATAAAACTGGTCTCAGAGAAAACAAAAATAATTCAGTTCCTTAAGAAATTTTTAATTAATATCATCAAATAGATTAAGGAAGATTTTGATGTAAAGGAAAAGCTTAAGAAGGAATAATGAAAAAGAAAGAACTCTTCAAAAATAATAATCTGGTAGCCAGAATAAATTTTCAATAGAAACTTAAGAGAAAAGAATTAAGAAGCACAAATTGGTATTTACAAAATAGTCATGGGGGTACTTCCAGTCAAGATGGAGATGTAAGTAGACATATTTCACCTTCTTAGGCAACCATAGAAAGTACTACAACCAGATCTCAAAAACAAATAATAACCAGAATCGTCAGAAAACAGGGCTCTATAGTAAAGTCTGACAAACAACCAAGGATTTAAAGAAGTCACATTCACCTAAATGGGTAAAAAGGACAGAGTCACAGAGATAAGGCAATGAGGTAGTGTGGCTCAGAAAGGTGGCAGCGGTGGCAGAACATTCATGTGTGGTAGATAAAAGTCAGGAAGGATGCCCTGGAAGTGACCAATCCCAGCCCCAGGCCAGTGTCCCAGCACCTAGAAGATAAATCCTCATGACCTCTGGCTGTAAAAACCAGTAGGGGTTAAAGCAGCAGAAGAAACTGCCAGGCTTTTGCTGCTTAAAGGGCCCACGTGGTCTTAAAATGTGCACAAACCCCACAGCAGCAGCTGGAAGAGAGCAACGGCATGCAGGATGTGGGTGAAGTGACTAAAAATGAGAGCCAGGCAAATTGCCAAAAGCCAGGCAGCAGCACTATCCCCTCTCCAAGGCCCCCATCACAGACAGAGCCACAAAGCAGGTGGTCCCACCCTGGCAATTACCAAAGACAATTTACAGGTGCCTTTGCCACGATAGGCCCCACTACTAAGACAAGGAGTAAAAGCAGCTCTACCTAACACAGAGAAACAAACACAGGGAGGCTGCCAAATTAAGAAGGCAAATAAATATGGCCCAAATGAAAGGCGAGAATAAACCCCAGGAAAGGAACTAAATGAAACAGAGATAGCCAACTTATAAGATGCAGAGTTCAAAACACTGGTGAGAAGGATGCTCAGAGAACTCATAGATTATAGCAAAAAAATAAAGGAAGAAATAAAGCTTACCCAAAGTGAAACAAAAATATACAGGGAACCAACAGTGAAAGAAAGGAAGCTGGGATTCAAATAAACTATTTGGAACAAAAGGAAGAAATAAACACTCAATCAGATCAGAAAGAAGAAGCAAGAATGAAAAAAAATAAGAGGCTTAGGAACCTCTGGGACAATTTTAAACCTACCAACATTCGAATCATAGTGGTACCAGAAGGAGAAAGAGAAAGAGCAAGAAATTGAAAACTTATTTGAAAAAAGAATGAAAGAAAACTTCCCTAATTTGGTGAAGGACATAGACATACAAGTCCCGGAAGCACAGAGAGTCCCAAGCAAGTTTGCCCCAAAGAGGACTGTACCAAGACACATTATAATGAAAATGCCAAGGGTTAAAGGGTTAAAGATAAAGAGAGAACCTTAAAAGCAGTAAGAGAAAAGAAGAGAGTAACCTGCAAAGGGGGATCCATAAGATTGTCAGCTGATTTCTCAAAAGAAACTTTGCAGACAAGAAGGGACTGGCAAGAAGTATTGAAAGTGATGAAAAGCAAGGAGCTACAACCAAGATTACTCTATCCAACAAAGCTATCATTTAGAATGGAAGGGCAGATAAAGTGCCTCCCAGACAAGGTAAAGCTAAAGGAGTTCATCGCCACCAAACCCTTATTATATGAAATGTTAAAGAGACTTATTTAAGAAAAAGAAGATCAAAACTATGAACATTAAAATGACAACAAATGCACAACTATCAGTAGTAGAACCTGAAAAATGAAAAAAAGAAGGAAAACAAAAACAGGCACCCAATCAGAATAGGACCAGAAACATAGGTATGGGGATCATAAACGCATTATCAGCTGGGAGGGAGAAGGGAGCAAAAATGGGGAAATGGTGCAGGGATTAGGAAACATAGTTGGTGGATACAAGATAGACAGGGAGAATTTAAGAATAATAGAGGAAGGGGTGAAATCATAGAACTTACATGTACAATCATGGACATGAACTAAGGGAGGTGAGACTGCAGGAGGGAAAGGGGAGATTGGGAGGAGGGGAGCGAAGGGAAAAGAATTTGGGACAACTGTAACAGTATAATCAATAAAATACAAAAAATTAGAGGAAACAACGTTTTAAAAGAAAGTTGGAGAAAAGCTAATCTACAAGTAAAAATGGGATAATTATTTAAAATCTGAGAGAAAAATGGCAAAAGATAGAGAATCAATAAAGAATATCCAGGGAGGGGGACAGAGGGGACCAAAAAGGGGATGAATGTAATACAACAACAATAAAATTAAAAAAAAAAAAAGAATATCCAAAATCCATTTAATTAGCAGACCAATTTATACAAATAGGAAGCCTTAATCTGCAGCATGGAGGCCCCCCATTCATAGTAATGGTAAATTCAGATGCTTCAACACTTGGCCATGTTAAGGTGGCAGATTTTGGAAACAGAAGGGGAGAAGGACAGATTGGGAAGAGGGACATGGAAGTACAATGAAGTGGTCATCTTACACAGCTGGCAGGAAAGGCAATTGAAGGAGTGTATACAAATCTAGCAAGTAAACAACTGAAGATTTAAGCATAATCTTTAAAATTATGGCAGTAATATTCAGAAAAGGCAAGCTCTGAAATGGCCCAAAATGATTTTGTCTGAGGCAACAATTCTTCAAATATGACCCAGGTCCAATGTGAGTCCACTCTTTCAGGGCACCCACAGGATTAAAACTATTTTGTAATAATACCAAGATGTTATTTGCCTTTTTTAAGTCTCACATTGTCATTATTATACAGTGTAGTTTTCTACAGGCTACACCATGTATAATATCACAACAGACTGAACATGAAGGCAAATCCTTCTACTTGTATTAATCCGGGCATTAAAAATATTTACAAAAATACAAAATAATGTCACTCTTCTCATTACCATGAAAAGTCTTTTTTCATATTTTTCACTAAATGTTGCTTTTAAATGTTAGCATGCAATGGGCTTATTATTACAGTTTTTAAATACAGTAAATATTCTATAATTTTCTCAGTTTTTCTAGTATGATAAATATTTATAAATTTTCAAACGCTCTTTGGCATTTTTCAATAACTTCTAAGGGTCTAAAAGGGCCCTGAGACCAAAAAAATTTTTTTTGAGGGATGAGAGTGAGGAAAGGAAATCTTCCCATTCCCATGTGTACAACTTTATACTGTTCTGACTATTTGCATGTACATACATTACTATCTTTATTAAGATATAATAGCATTATATTAGTTTCAGGTGCACAGCATAAAGATTCAATATAAGCACATACTGCAAAATGATCACAACAATAAGCCTAGTTACTTCTTAATAGCAGTTTTTACATGCATATACAAATAAGACAGTGCTGTTTAGATAAGGCTGGCACAAAAACAGCAGCCACAAACCAATGATGACTTAACAAGAACTAAAAGTTTCAGGAGATAGAGGCAATTTTTCCAGCAAAGATAATTAACTTTGAGATCAACCAACAGAGTTTTACCTGTGGAAAGCCTTTAAATCAGGCCAAATAACTCATCTTGTAGACCTTAGGTCTATTTCTGGGTAGAGGAAAGAACTTGGCTACCTTGTGGGTTCCTTAGAGACTCCAGGATACAATGTTCCTCAGAGTGTTAACCTGATACACCTCAAGTTCAATAATATCTGTTAAATACCTTTTCTAAGTTCTTTTACAGCCTATTGATGGATGCCACATAAAAACATATGCAGATAATAATGCTGTGTTTGTAATGTCAGTTTTCTTTCATGAAGCTTAAATTGCCTTACAAACATCACCTCAGTCCAATTTCTTATCCAAAAATTATACTCATCCAGAGCCAAAGTATATACTTCTTGCATGATTCATATCCCCCCTCTCTATCTCTCTCTCCTTCTAGGTTTAAATGTAGTCTTTTAGAGACTGTCAAAAAAAATTCACGATTCCGTTGAAAATGTCAAAATTTCCTAAGTAAAATCTATTATACTATTCATTGCCAAAGTCAGAGAAGCCAATTAAACTGCAATTTTACTTTTGGCTTTAAGATGCCAGAAACTGTAGCCAAGCTCATATTTCAGCAATCTAAATTAATTTAGCTTTAAATAGTTCTTCAAAAGGAAAGTAAAGAGGATAATCATGGTGACTTTCATGTGTTATCTTTGTAACCTACATTGTTAGAATTGTTTTGTTTTTTATGTTCTTAATGAGCATTGTTTGTGCCATTGTCAAAAGACCGTAGATCAAAGGCAACAGTGACAATGGGCCTATTGAGAAATTATGTAATCGAAGACTTTGTATCATGAAATGTGTCTACTCTTTTTCCAAAGACATAAAGGCAATGTAACATGGAAAGCTTGCTCTCCAACTAATGTTTGATATGAAGATGACTGAACATGGCTATTTAGAGGCTTAGAATAATAAGTAGCTTTTATTGGAAACCTACTATTTGCTAGTACTGTGCTAAGCATTTTATATTGATATCTCATTAGTCCTTACAATTACCTGATATTAGATAAGAAATATTATATCTTACTTTATATATAAATAAATAGAGGCTTAGATAAGGTTATTAACTTGCCCAAGGCATAAGACTAACGTGCAGCAAAGCCAGGAGTCAAACCTGTATCAGCTTGATTTCATAGCCCACGTCTTCACCACTTTGCTAAACATGAAGAGCTTATACATGGCATCCTACAAATATGAGAAGAGTGGATTTTCAAATGTTTATCAGCTATCACTTAGAATGGGCACTTTCCCCTGAACCCAATACATACAACATATGCCATTTTAAGGAACACTGATTGGGTGTCTTCTACAGTCAAGACACTATACTGTAAAGAGAGCTAGATAAAGGAACAGGTAAGGCAGCTGATCAGAATGAGGTTTGCAGTCTAGTGAGGGAGAAAGGCATCCTCACACAAGATAGACTTAAATAAATGAAGAGGCATGAGCTCTCAAAGTGTAGAGGGAGGCTTTAGAGTGGACATTTGTACAGGACCTCAAAGAAAGAATGGGATTTCCTAAAATGAAGAATGGAAGAGAGTCACACAGACTGAGAGCCAAGCATGACTGAAAGCACAGGGGAACCCTGGCTGGTGCGGCTCAGTGGATTGGTGCCAGCCTGAAACCCAAGGGTCACTGGTTCAACACATGTTTCTCTCCCTTTCTTCCTCCTTCTCTGCCCTTACTCTCCCAAAAATTTAAAAAAAAAAAAAAAAAAATTTAAAAAGCACAGACGAGAGGAGCACAGGATGTCCCACAGTGCAAATAGTGTACAAGGCTGCAAGTCTAGACACTGAAAGGGTAAATGAGGCTAGAAAGGTATTTGGGGCCAGATTTCAGGTGAATTTCTATGCCTTCATAAAGAAATTGGAAATTTCTTCTGGGAAAATAAAATAGAGTTTGCATGGACGGGGAATGAACTGAAGCTATCAGAAGTCATGCTCGTTATTGCAACAGCCAAGGTGGAAAACAATGAAAGTCTAAACTGCAAAATGGCTGAGAAAATGGTAAAGAGGAGAAACACATGAAGACAGCTGGGTACATGTGGGACAAGAAGATAGCTCTTCAGATGGCTACAAACTAAAATGAGAAAAGCAGACGAATAATATAACGGATTTGATTTGAGACTGAATAATTCTGATGTGCCTAAAGGAAAATCCACCCATTGGAAATTTAGGCCTGGGAACTGAAAGAAAGAACAATGCATAGAGTTTTACATTATGGAATTACCATCAGCACTAAGATAGGTAGGAGAGGCTACTAAGTATAATTTGCATGACAAAAAACAAAACAAAACAGAGAGTAGGAGTCTAGCGAACACCAATTTTTAAAGGCAGACCAAGGAAGAAGACCTGGTGAAGGAAATGGGGCAGTAGACAAACATGTATTTTACTTTTTAATTACTTTTTAATCCTCACCTCAAGGTATGTTTTTATTTATTTTAGCGAGAGAAAAGGGGGCGAGATACAGTGAGAGACAGGCATCAGTGTGAGAGAGAGAAACATGGATCAGTTGCCTCCCATATGCTCCCTGACCTGGGACTGACCCCATAATTTTTTGGTGCATGGGACAACACTCCAACTAATGAAGCCATGCAGCCAGGGCAACACATATGTATTTTCATAGAAAAAGAGGAGTATTCCCAAGGAGTAGTGAGGGATCAGTGCCACATGCTCTTGGGAGATAAACTAAACTGTAGGATGGAGAAAAGACTTAGAGCCAAGTTATACCCCATAACGTTTATGCCATTTCTGCTGCTCATTTTCATTTGCAGGCACCATCTGCTTATCCCTTGTTGCCTGTAGGTATTGTCAGAACAGAGGTATAGTTTCACTGTTCAATAAACATATGTTCATGTGGTGATGATGATGACGTTGATTGTCTGCATAGGAAGCATTAAATCCAGGATCTGCTTCTGATTTAGAGTTTAGGAAGAGATTCATTTTTTTTCCCCTCAGTTGGGTCTTTGTTCTCATATAACTTACCATCAGGTGTCTATTATAAGCAATTTGCAATTTCTCACCTGATCTTGACATATGGTACAGCCAAAAGTAGATTCTTTGTGCTTCTAACTTGAACACTATTTCCTTCCTATAGTAGATGAGCTATATCACATATTTTTACTTTACATACAATCATTTATTCACCAATGAGCATTTATTAAGCACCTGAGCGCACAAGACTGTGGGTTGCAGTTATGAGCTGGACAAAGCTCCTGCCCACATGGAATTTACATTCTATTGGCAGAGACAAATAATAAAGAATGAACGCAGATGTGCAATCTCAGACTCAGAAGTGTTTTAGCAAAACACAGTAAAGCAGATAATGTGGTCTGCAAGGCAAGGTCTCTCTGAGAAGACATTTGAGCTAAGGTTGGAATGAAGGGAGTGAAAACCCAGTCTGAAATTTGGGGAAGAAGCATTCCTGGCAGAAGAAGAGCAAATGTAAAGTCTCTGGAGCCTAGCACAGACTCTTGGCACATTCAAAGAACAGCAAGTTTAGTTCCTTTGGATATATAACCAGAATGGAATTACTGGATCATATGGTAGTTATATTTCTAATTTTTTGAAAAACTTCCATACTGTTCTCCATAGTGGCTGCACCAATTTGCATTCCCACCAACAGTGCACAAGGCTTTCCTTTTCTCCACATCCTCACCAACACTTATCTCTTATCTTCTTGATGATAACCATTCTAACAGGTGTGAGATGATAGCTCATGATGAGTGATGTTGGGCACCTTTTCATGCACATGTTGGTCATTTGTCATCTTTGAAAAAATGTCTGTTCAGGTCCTTTGTCACTTTTAGATCAAGTTATTTGTGTTTTGCTGTTTAGTCAAATGAATTTTTTATGTATTTTAGATATTAACCTTTTAACACATATGTTTTGCAAATATTTTCTTCCATTCTGTATGTGGTTGTAATTAATAATAATGTATTGCATAGTTGAAATTAAAACTGCATTAAGATACCACCTCACACCTGTCAGAATGGCAATCATCAGCAAATCAACAAACAACAAGTGTTGGCGAGGATGCGGGGCAAAGGGAACCCTCATACACTGTTGGTGGGAATGCAGGCTGGTGCAGCCACTGTGGAAAACAGTATGGGGTTTCCTTAAAAAACTGAAAATGGAACTGCCTTTTGA
>PVIW01015554.1:0-19415 GCA_004026585.1 Noctilio leporinus | reverse complement strand
GCATATGAAAGAATGCTCAACATCACTAGTCATCAGAGAGATGCAAATTAAAACCACAATAAGATACCACCTCACACCTGTCAGAATGGCAATCATCAGCAAATCAACAAACAACAAGTGTTGGTGAGGATGCGGGGCAAAGGGAACCCTCATACACTGTTGGTGGGAATGTAGGCTGGTGCAGCCACTGTGGAAAACAATATGGGGTTTCCTTAAAAAACTAAAAATGGAACTGCCTTTTGATCCAGTGATTCCACTACTTGGACTGTACCCAAAGAACCCTGAAATACCAATTCATAAGAACCTATGTACACCTATGTTCATAGCAGCATTATTTACAATAGCCAAGTGCTGGAAACAGCCTAAGGCCCATCAGTGGATGATTGGATCAAAAAACTTTGGTACATTGACACAATGGAATTCTATATAGCAGAAAGAAAGAAGGAACTTGTATCCTTTGCAACAACATGGATGGAACTGGAGAGTATTATGCTTAGTGAAATAAGCCAGTCAGTAAAGTCCTACCTACAGAGGAGTTACTATAAAACTGTCAGCTGATTTCTCAAAAGAAACTTTTCAGGCAAGAAGAGACTGGAAAGAAGTATTCAAAGTGATAAAAAGGAAGGACCTACAACTTAGATTACTGTATCCAGCAAAGCTATCGCTTAGAATAGAAGAGCAGATAAAGTGCTTACCGGACAAGGTAAAGCTAAAGGAGTTCACCATCACTAAGCCCTTATTAAATGAAATGATAGAGACTTTCTGAAGAAAAAGATCAAAACTATGAACATTAAAATGACAGTAAACTCACAACTATCAACAACAGAACCTAAAAAATAAAAACAAAAACAAACTAAGCAAACAACCAGAATATGATCAGAACCATAGGTATGGGAATCATTTGGAGGGTTATCAGCTAGAGGGGAAGAAGGGGAAAATGGGGAAATAGTACAGAGGTTAAGAAGCATAATTGGTAAATACAAAGTAGACAAGGGGAAGTCAAAAATAATATAGCAAAGGGTGAAGCCAAAGAACTAATGCACAACACATGGACATGAACTAAGAGAAGTAGGATTGCTAGAGGGAAGGGAACGTAGGGAAAAGAAATTGGGACAACTGTGACAGCATAATCAATAAAATAAATGAACAGAGACTTTACTATAGAAGATAATCAGATGGAAAATAAACATATTAAAAGATGTTTAATATAATTTATCATTAAGAAATTGATTTTAAAAAGATGCCACTATACACCTATTAGAATGACTAAAACCCAAAACACTGAGAACATCAAGATGCTGGGAAGGATATAGAACAATAGGAGCTCTTGTTCATCACTAGTGGGAATGCAAAAATGGTATAGACACTTTGAAATATAGTTTGGTGTTTTCCTATAGAGCTAAAGATAGTCATACCATATTATCCAGCAATCATGTTTTGAAGTATTTATTCAATGCAGTTGAAAACTATGTCTACCATAAAACCTGCATAAGAATGTTTTTTAAAGATTTTATTTTATTATTTTTAGAAAGAGGGGAAGAGAGAGAGGCAGAGAGGGAGAGAACCAATGCATGGTTGCTTTTCACCTGCCTCCAGGCACAGACCTGACTGGAGACCTGGCTTGCAACCTAGTCATGTTGCCCTGGCTGGGAATCAAACCTGCAACCTTTGGGTTCACAGGCCAGCACCTTATCCACTGTGCTACCAGCCAGGGCTGTGCATAAGAATGTTTACAGTAGCTTTGTTTATAACTGCTAAAACTGGAAGCAACCAACATGGCTTTAATAGATGAATGTGTAAACAAAGTGGCCTAATAACACAATGGAGTGCTATTCAGCAATAAAAGGGGATGAGCTATTAGTCATGCAGACATGGAGGAATTTTACATGAATATTTCTGACTGAAAGAAGCCAGTATCCAAAGGCTATATCCTATATTATTTTATTTGTGTAACATTCTGGAAAAGGCAGAACTATAGCGACAATAAAATGGTCAGTGTTTGCCAAGAGTTTTTCTGTTTGTTTGTTTTTATTTTGTTTTATTTTTATGGGCAGGGATGGAAAGTGGTTCCAATGAGTAAAACACAAGGGATATTTTAGGTTGTTGAAACTTGTGTATCTGTTTTAATGGTGTGCACATTATGTTACCCACTTGCTAAAACCAATAGAACTTCCTGGTGCAGAGTGAACTTTATTTAAGGTATACAATTTTTTTAAATTTTGGAGACTTGGAAGATCCCAGGATTCAACATGGAATATGACAAAACAATTTAATTGTTATACAAATATATGAAATCAAGGAGCTAAAAAAAGATTCCTGACCTAAGTGACTTGGAAATGATTGGGTTTGTAAGAATTTTAAAGGCTAGAGAAACAGTACAGTAGATTGTAGTTGATAAAGTTGGTTACCTTGGATGTACAGGTTAACAATTCTAAAACCACTATACATGAAGTTAGACAACTAAGTAAAAATATAGCAGGAGCTGTCTTTGCACTTTAAGACTGGTAAAATGATCTCGAACTAATACAGGTAACATAATAAATATTGCATGAGAAAGAGCACATGAAAAGCTATGCAGTATTGTGCAGAGTTGGCCCACAACAGGTACCCAGTATGAGTGAAGTGATCAGCATCTTTTTATCCTGACCATTACAAGTTCACTATTTAACATCTCAAAATGCTGTTGTTATTCTGACAAAAATTTTATAAGATCAAAAACAGAAGATTGACTCTGTTCCTCCAATGGTGTGGCCATCTTTAGGTTCCAGCATGTTATTGACAACCTAAGTCTACATTTTGCACAGAAGGAATTTGTGCTCTGATGGAATTTGTAAGAAAAAATCATTTAAAAATTTTAGCTTAAATATAGATCTTACAAAAACATAAATTTGGCACAACAATATTACAGAGAAGGTCTATATAACAGTTTCATTGTTTATATTTATTGAAAGTAAATTTTGATGTTCTCTATTAATAGTTTCTTAGATAATTTTCTTGGATTAGGTTGAAAAGTATCAGTGAACATATAGTATCTGTATATAAGTTCTTTCTCCATGTTCTAATTATAGTTTAATAAGGACTCACTAATGGGATGGAAAAAGAACAAAAATAGATACAGGTCAGAGAAAATGCTGTGTGAATATTAATTGTCCAGATGTGAATAAAATATGTAAACTTGTCCCCTAATGGCCAGTTAGAAATTCTGTGAATGAAAAGTCATTCAGGTGTCACAAAAGTAACTTCTGACAATTAAGCATGTACAATTTGTTGTGATTTTACAGGTTAATTACTCACAGGCTTGTCAAGAGGAGTGAAATTTTTAGAAAAGGAATGAGTTATCCAAATCAATGCTCATCATCTTTTTGGCAAATAAAAATATACATAGCAACATAGATACATGTGCTAAATGTTGTATTTCTTATTTATGCATTTATATACAGAATTATATTCAGTCTATAAAATAAATTATTAATTGTCAAATTAATTTGATTACAATTCCTTTATAAAATGAGTCATATGTACATTACTGAAGTGAGAAGTGAGAGGTAAGCAAAGGAAGGAGGCTTGAATAGCCTATGTGACAATGGATCAATATGAACTGATGCTTCACTTAATATTGACATAGGTGGTTATACATAAAATTATTTACAGATATGTGTATTACTTTGTTAATATTTACACATACATTTTCTTGTGTTGACAGTTGAATATGTCTATAAGCAAGAGTGCCCCACCACCAACAAGCATATTTAATGTCTAGATCTTGGTTTCCGAGATCATTCTCCAATAAAATGCACCAGGGATTCTTGGGAAAATGAATAATTCTAAGATAGGAACACAAAAATTATTATGTAAACCTGGAGTATCTGTAGTTCTAAAAAGCAAGAAAGTCTTAAAAGGAAGCATGCACACACGTACACACCCTGATTGGGTATATTAAAGTGGCACAGAAACCAGCTGAAATAACTCCGAATGCTTAAAACTGGAAAAATTTGAGCAACAAAATGAAGTAATATAAGATTTTAAACCAAAATATAAAATAAATATTATGGAGTTCATTCTGATTAAATAAATTATTTAGTAAATAAATGAATAAAGAAATAAGTCTCACAGAAAAATAATCCAAGTAGTTATGTAGTTATTTGGTCTTCAAAGACATAGAACATAAATATGGGTTATATTTAATGACTTCCATCCACAAAGTACAGTATGGAAAAGGCAGAAAAGTTACCAAATTCATAGTGGAGAAAACTGACAAAGACTACAGCAGCCAGATGATCAAGCTCAATATCAATAATGTTAGGCATGTTGATATGATATAGTCAATATGATACTCTCAAAATAATGTGATAAGTATGATACATTACTTCTGTGAACTTCCTTTCAAAATCCAATATTCCTAGGTGAATCATGACAAATACCCGATAAATTCTTGTTGAGAGGCATTTATAAAATGTCGGATCAGTGCTTCTCAAAACTGACACAGTCATCAAAAATAAGGGAAGTCTGAGAAACTGTCACAAGCAACAGTTGTGTAAGGAAAGTTGACAAATAGCTACAATGTGGTAATCTAGGTGGGGTCCTGAAACAGACAAAGCATATTATATAAAAACAAGTAAATATAAATAATTAATGTGCTTTAGTTAATAATAATGTATCAACATTGGTCTGTTAATTACGTCAAAATGCACCTACCAATGTAAAATGCTAATAATAGAGGAAATCGGGTATGGGATATATGAATACACCCTATACTGTTTTTGAAAGTGTTTCTATAAATTTAAAACTATATTAAAATAAAAGTTTATATGATAAAAATGGAAAAGTACCTCAAAATCCTAATATTCTTAGATTAAGGAAGAAATTTAACAGTCAAGAATGAGATGTGAAAAGCAGCAGTGAAAGAATAAAAATAACCTCTTGGAAATTTCAACTAGAAGTGAAGTAATGAATTTAATACAAGGTTTGGAAGGTAAAAATAAATATACCACAAAGTAGAAGTGTAGATATGGGAAATATAAGAAAAAATGAAATAAGCATAGAGAATCAGACCAATAACTAATAGGAATTGCAAAAATCTGAATAAAGTAAGATAGAAAAATAATTATCAAGGAAATAATGAATAAGGTAATTTTTTAAAGGTTAAGGATGTAAATTTTAAGGCTGAAATGATTCTGCAAGCATTCTGCATAATAAAACAAGCATATACACACACACGCACACGTAACCCTGAATATCAAATTGTAACATTTAGAAAGTCTAAGATACAAATCTTAGAAGTTTTCTAAGGGAACATCTAAATTACCTATGAAGAATAAACACCAGACTAGGACCATTTTCCCAATCAACAATGCTTGGAACTAGAAGTCAGTGGAAATTCTGAAGAAATACAATATTCAACTTAGAAGACTACATTTAGCTAAACAATCAATCATGGAAGAAGACAGAATGCACTTTCAGAGATGTAAAAATATTAGAAAGTTTACCTCTTACAACTTTCCTTAGGAAGTTTCCTGAAGATGTGTTTCAACAAAACAAGTGAATAATTCTAGATGAGGTTTCAGCAAATACTGAATTAAATCAGAGAACAAAGTGGTCAGAGAATAACCTGTTCATATCAGAGTAGGAAGTTAGAGGTCCTGGGTCATAATTGTTTGTGAAAACATAATATATATTATCATATATAACATGATGATAACATTTTTGTTTCTAGTAAACAGTATTTTCATAGAATGATTTACATTCTGGTTAATAATTTACAAATTTTATAGTTAACAGGTGAAGATGGATTATGACCATAGAATAGAATAGAATAGACAAATACAAGAGTACTAAATGATTAGCTTTCATAGAAGAAGTCAATAGAAAGTCACAATGTATATACATTTTTAAAAATCTTGATTCAAACATGTTATTTAGTGATACGGTATTATCAAAACAAAACAGTGGAAAGCTTTAAATACAGTTACTTCTGGGACTTACTGCGAGAAGAGGGAACAGATTTTCATTATAAGATCTTCTGTAATATTGATTTTTAACATAATGCATTTGATTTATTTTTTAATTACAGTTGACATTCAATGTTATTTTGTATTTGTTGAAGGTGTATAGCATAGTGTTAAAATACTTTAATTAAAAATAAATCAGCTCTGGCTGGTGTGGCTCAGTGGATTGAGCACTGGCCTGTGAACCCAAGGGTTGCCAGTTCAATTCCCAGTCAGAGCACATAACCTGGTTGCAAGCCAGGTCTCTAGCCAGGTTCCCAGTGGGAGGCAGGTGAAAGGCAACCATACATTGATGTTTCTCTCCCTTTCTTCCTCCCTCGGTGCCCCTTCCTCTAAAAATAATGAATAAAAATCTTTAAAAATAAATAAATAAATCATGTTAAGTTGCATTTAAATATTCCTAGATATTTCCTTTTACTTTTTCCAAAATGTTACTTGTTTTTAAGTATTGAGGTGAAGTGTCAGCTATAGAGACTGCTATGTTGCATTCCCTATTTCATGAAATGCAGGAATCCCTGAAAATCTTTAAAAGAAGTTTGTTGCCACATTTCGTAATTAAGGATTAAACCAATCTTAAAGTTTTGAGTTTTATGCATCCACGTTCATAGCAGCATTTATAATAGCCAAGAGGTGGAAGCAACTCAAATGTCTATCAATATTCATAAAATCGATAAATGTGGTATATCCAGACAATGGAATATTATTCAGCCTTGAGATGGAAGGAGATTTTGACACATGCTAATATAGATGAACCTTGAGATGTTATACTAAGCAAAATAAACCACTTATCAAAAGACAAATATTGTGTGATTCCACTTATATTAGGTACCTGAATTAGTCAAATGTCATGGAGACGAAGTACAATGCTGGTTGCTAGAGACTAAAGAAAATGGGAAGTTATTGCTTACTGGACACAAAATTTCAATCTGGGAGGATGCAGAAGTTCTGGACATGATTGATACTGGTGCTAGTTGCACAACAACGTGAATGTACTAATGTCATTGAACTTTACTTTTAAAAATGGTTAAACTGGTAAATTTTACGTTATTTTTACTTTACCACACACAACTTTTTAAATATTTGTTTTTTTTTTTTAATATGAGTGAAATCCTTTTGTAGCTTAAAAAAGATTTGTACTTAAGTATTTAAAAACTAATTTTTTAAATAGTATGCAGTTTTGTCTTAAGTAGAACGCAGCATGGAAAGCAGCCAGAATACTGCTTGGCATGTAGTAGAAGCTTAATAAAGAATTAAGCTACCTGATTATCCTATCTATTATGTGATGTTTTTGGTTTTCTTTAAATCCTCACCTCAGGATGAGTTGTATTGACTTGAGAGAGAAAGAAGGAGAAAGAGACATCGGTCAGTTATCTCTGGTGTGCTCCCCTACTGGGGATTGAACCCACACCCGTGGTATGTGCCTAGACCAAGGATCTAGGCACGTATCTTTTGGTATAGTGCACGACACTCCATCCAACTGAGCCGCCCAGTTAGGTTTATCATGTGGAATTTTTGACATTATGCTGTGGTTGTATATGTGATGATACAGAGGTCCATTGTTATGTGAGACAAGCCTATAAAAGGCTCCAGTTTCTGTTGGAACCTATTGTGTCTACTGCTCAAATAAAGAACTATAACTGAATGGGAAGTAATTTTGTGGGTGGGAACCTGTCATTTCAGTTTTAAATATGTAAGGTCAAAGTGGCTTAAAAGGAACACCTAGGACGTCAGGTCATAGGTGATACCTAGCCTTCGCCCACAGATACACCTTATTGTAGGATGAAAGAGACTCAAGTAAGGTATCTGCAGAGTTATGTAAGACTTTGTGAACTGAAGTATTTTTCTAAACCATTTTTTCCTGGGTACACTTCACCTTTCATTTGTTAACTTTTAAAAATGTTCTGTGATATTGAAGAAAACCCAAAGCAAGGGATTTGTCCAGCCGTGGATCTAAGAGAAAGGGAGTTCCATGGACCCGTGGAGGCAGCATGACAAGAGCAGTCGGAGTCAAAGCGAGAAAGATCCAATAAAGGAAACGCAGGAGGCCGAGTGGAGCACTTACAATTAGAAAGTTGCCTTGTCATACTTTCATCCTTAATCTCTAGCCACAGAGGTTCCGTATTTTGTTCGGTGAAAGGAAGCAATGTTTTCTTATGTTATGTTTTATCTTCGAAAAAGGGAAGTTTTCAAAATGTTTTGGCCTGATGTTTAAATTTTAGATCCACATAGTTCAAAGAGAAGAGAATACTTCAAGTGCAACACATTTTATGCTATAGCCTCTTAAGTACTTTACTAAACCAAATTTGCTTGTAGTATAATTTTATTTCCCACCATACACATTCATGTCACAAACTACGTGAAATTTATTATCAGGGAAAATAAGACCAATCAGAATTTTAATTTCATAGAAAGAAGTCGTCTGTAAAATTTAAAGTGAAAAGACCAGAATACTGTGTTATATTCTTAAAAATTGCTAAGAGATTAGATCTTAAATTTTCCCACCACACACAGACAGACACACACACTCGCACAAAGGTCATTATGTGACATCATGCAGGTGTTAACTAATACTATGGTGGTGATCATTTTGCAATTAAGTGTGTCAAATAAGCACTACTTTATAACATAAATTCACACACATATGTAAATTATACCTTAATAAAGATGGGGAAAATAACAAAAGCAATGTACTAGAACCCATTAAGTTATAAACAGATAGTCAAATAAATGATTTGGTTTCACATCCCAAGTTTGCATTTAAACTTTGTGTGTCACCTTGGGCAATTCATGTCACTAAGGGTTTCTTGCCCTTAGCTTGACCCCTTTTATCTACCTGGAATAAGATGAATACAATTGTAATGAAGAATGAATACACTATACTTACATAAATCTACCCATGAATCTTAGTAAATATTAAACCCAGCATGCTACTCTAACCTTATCTTATTCTCTCAAAATAGGAACTAAGGCATTAAAAGCTTCTTTACTAAGTATACTTTACTAAAGTAAACAGGTTCAGCTCCTGTGTAAACCAAAGAAACAGCCTGTGCTTGGAGTCCTGCTCAGCTGACAGAGAACCAGACTGCCAACCCAAGGACACTGACTGTAAAGACCTGTATCAGGATCAGCAAGGACAATACCTGCCTGTCCCCTGGATCCCTTTGTTCTGCTTTCCCATTCTTCCTCCTCAGAAAAACCTCTCCAGGCACTGAGATGTTAGGTTGTAACCATGATTTAATATGTATCTCCCAGCTAGTAATCAAGATTAAGTATTTTATAACAAACAGAGCATTTAATCAACCCTGTGTTAGTTCTCCTTGTAGTTATAACCCACAGGGAAAGGGAGGAGGGCCTAATGCAAGTTGAGAGATAACACCAGAGCAAAAGGAGCTGCACATCCCCCTCCAGCCACCTCTCCTGCGCTGGCTTCCCTCCCTCACCAGCACCTGTGTGTGACACTCCCCTGGGAAGTTTCCCCCTCCCAAGTTCCCTGTAAGAATCGCTGACTTGACTGGACATGTTAAAATGGTTTCTTGAGGACAGGAATCTGCCCATCTTTTTGAGATGCTGACAGTGTAATAAACTTCTTCCCTTTTTGCCAGCCACTGTCTCTGAATTTGGTGTATGTAACAACAGGCTGCTGAGCCTGGGTTTGGCTACAAGACGAAGCTTATAGTAGCTGCTCAAGGTCACCTTTAGTAGGGCAAGGACAGGATTTAAACTCAGAGTCTAATTCCAGGGGCGCAATGTTGTTTATTTATTTGTTTATTTTGTTGTTGCTGTGGAGGGCTTAATCTTACTTGTGACTGTTTTTCCTTCAAGTTATTTGTCTGTATTAATAGTTTTATGATATAGAAAGTAGGGCATGTGTGGTTTTTTCCCCATATATTTTAGCTATATTGTGGATGAAAAGAGGCCACATAATTGTACTAAACCTGACAAGCTCCAGGAAGACCTGCTTGTGGGCTTACACACTCAGAGACTGAAGGTAACTACTTAGGACGGTCTGAAATGATTATTATTATTTTTAACTAAAAGAAGTTCATGGCAAGTAGTGAGGTCCTAGGCTAAAATCTTCCCTGACAAAAGTCAATCTTTACTTTAACTGAGCCTGCCTATTGTCTTTTTCACATCTATGTTTCTGAGCACATTGGAGTTTGTTCACGTGGCACCTTGGTGTAAAACCAAAAGGTAGTGTTGAAGAAAACAGGTCTTTATTTACAATATTCCAATTTGGGATGAGGGAGGAGTGGTATGAGCACTTCAGCTCAGATCCCTGTTCTCCTTTGAGACCCAGCACTTCTTTTACTCCTGCAAAGGCTATTAGCCAAAAACATGCCCGGAGGTTCCCCATTCCCTATCTGTCAGCGCTTTCTTTAAGGATCTGGGGTATGATGTCATTAGCCTCCATATAATAGTCCAGGTTGTCATCAGCCTCCATATAACCATCTAGGAAATATGTGGCATGTTACACTGGACCGTGGTGAAGTCCATGTGTCCTGGGTTGAGTCCAGATAGAGTCCCAGTCTGCAAGGTGGAGTCCTTGGTGGCTTCTGAGTCGAGCAGACACAGGTAAAGCAGCATCCTGCCTGCTTCCTTTCTAGCCCATGCCTCGTGTTCCCCCTTATCTTCCTTCAGACTGCATGGCTCCACATCCTTTTAGCTGGAGGCAGGTGAAAGACAATCATGCATTGATGTTTCTCTCCCTTTTTTCCTCCCTACCTACTCTTCTCTCTAAAAATAATGATTAAAATCTTAAAAAACAAAACAAAAACAAAAAAAAGAAAACTGGTTTTCAGGATGCTCAGAGAACTCCTTAAGGTTTATATTAAGTGAAATAAGGAATTATACAGAAGGAAACTAACAGAAAAGGAAAGAAAGCTGGGTTTCAAATCAATAATTTGGAGCATAAGGAAGTGATAAATATTCAACCAGAACAAAAAAAGAAACAAGAATTTTAAAAAATATGAAGATAGTCTTAGAAACCTCTAGAACATCTCCAAATGTGCCAACATCCAAATTGTAGGGAGGGAAGCCAGGGGAAGAAAAGGAAGAGCAAGAAATTGAAAACTTACTTGGAAAAATAATGAAAGAAAACTTTTCTAATTTGGCAAAGGAAATGGAAATACAAGTCCAGAAAACACAGAAAGACCCAAACAAGTTGGACTGAAAGAGTACCACACGAAGACATATCATAATTAAAATGCCAAAAGTTGAAGATAAAGTGGGAATCTTAAAAGCAGCAGGAGAAGAGAGTTACCTATCAAGGAGTCCCCATAAAACTATCAGCTGATTTCCCAAAAGAAATTTTGCAAGTAAGAGGAGCTGCCAAAAAGTATTCAACATGATTAAAATCAAAGATCTACAACCTAGATTACTCTGCCCAGTAAAGCTATCATTTAGAATGGAAGATCAGATAAAGTGCTTCCCAGACAAGATAAAGCTAAGGGAATTCATCATTAGTATGTCATTATTGCAGGAAATGTTAAAAGGCTCATTTAAGAAAAAGAAGACCAAAATCATGAGCATTAAAAGGCAACAAATTCACAACTACCAACAACTGAATCTAAAAAACCAAAAAATAGAAAACAAAACAAATAAATAAACAAAAAAAGACTAAGCAAAAACCAGAACAGGAACAGAATCATAGAGAATCATAGCTATGCAGATCATATGGAGTGTTATCAGTTGGGAGAGGGAAGAGGGAGAATGCAAAAATGGGATTAAAGCATAATTGGTAGAAACAAAATAGATAAGGGGTTGTTAAGAATAGTATAGGAAAAGGAGAAGCCAAAAAATGTATAGACATGTCGCATGCCCACTAACTAAGGAGGGGATTGCTGGAAGGAAGGGGAGTACCAAGCAAAGGGACACTAAGGGGAAAAATTGGGACAACTAATAGCATGAATGATGGGGGACTTAAACGCTGGAAAATTTTAGAATTTTAGTCTCAGGTAAAAGCTAATAAGCTTAGCAATCAATATAGGTAAAAAAGCTATTGTTTTGGGAACCAGTGGAATGCCCCACCTTGGCTCCCAGAGACCATAAGCAGTTCCACCCTTGTGTGTCAGGAGGACTGAAGCAATCAAGATACTATCTGAGCCACTACACTCCAGGTGCGAGGAACTCCACCAGAACAGAAAGACCTCCACCCAGGAACAGATGAAAGAATGCTGCAGCTTTCATTTCATTAAGTTTTTCCCTTAATTTCAAATCCCTACCTACACCTTCCTTTTCCATATAAAAAGGGTCCATTTGTAATGGAATTTAAGAAGGTCTGTTAGGGTACAAGCCTGCCATCTTCTCAGATTGCTGAGCATCTGAATAAAGAGCCCATGAATTCAATCCCTGTCTCTGCTCATTGGGTCCAGTGGAGGACAGGCAGCATGAACACCAGCTTTCTTTCATAATCAATAAAATATACTTTAAAGAATACCTGCTCTGAGGTATGATAAAGACGTCCATTAGGCTTCCTGAGATTCACAAAATGCCAGTCTTTCCTCATCTCAGGCAAATTCAACTGGCTGGACAACTGACTACAGAGCTCAACGTAAACCACCGATAAGAACATTGCCCCATCAAAGCTTCCACATTTAATACATTTATCAAATTATTTCCCACGTTTATCAAATTAATTTCCAAGTCTTCTCCCAGCACTGTCAGACCTTTCTCTGCATGTTGTCTTTTAGCAACAGGACCAGCAGCACAAAAAGTTTTCGCTGCTGACCCCAGTGCTGTGTACCCATTTCTACACTGTGGGCTTGGGGATTTCTCAAACACCTTTTAATGTAAAAATGTAAAAGCTTCTCACAGGATTTTGTCTAAACTAAATCTGACATTTTCATTATCCTGATAAAAGTTCAAATTTGTGAGATAACTTCTCTGTTTAAAAAAGTATTGTATAATAGTAAAAAGGTAAAATGTATACTAAGGAGGGTGTGTATCTAGCCTGATTTTTTTTTTTTGTAGAGGTTCTTTTATAGGCCAACACTTTCATCTCTTTGATTCAGTATTTAGGGGCTGTGTCTGTTAAAGTGTGCTTGCCAATCTCTTTACCACCCAAAGGCTATGTTAACTTGACTGCTGTGCTTGGCAGATATTAATGAATAAATTAACCTTTTCTGTGTCTCATTTTCCTCATCTATAAAAGCAGATAATAATGCCTACCAGCTACCTACATGTATTGCTCGCAGAATCAAAGCCTGACAATATCACTGGGCAACAATACGAGGCCCTGTTATTCTCCTGAGGCTGGGGCTGTTACTCCCCCAGGCAGGTGCAAAAAGAGTCCCTCTTTGGGGACAAAAAAAAAAAAGTCCTGCAACCTCCTGGAGAAGGCTTTGCTCAACATAATAGATAGAATATGGCCACACCTTCAAGTTCAAAGAATCTCTACTCCTTGCTGTTTTCTTGTCAGTTGAATCTCCGGGGGAAGGAGAAAGTGGTAGGACTGGTCCTGGAATCACACAAACCCAGCCAGATTCAGGTGACCGAACTGCCTTCGACACAGGAATGAAGTTTGTGAGTAGAGGGGAGCAGTTCCAGCAACGATGAAAGTTACCCAAACTAGGGACACTTGTGCAGATGGTGGCCTCTGATTCTGAGAAAGACCATAGAGAGTGACAGATGGGGACCAAGCTTTCACAGATTGGTTCTGAGCCAGCCTCTCACAGGGGCCTAAAACCTGATCCAATAACAAAATAAACCATGTCAGGGTATTCAGTGGCATGGAGTGTGAAAGGATCTACAAAGAGAAGAAAGTACAGAGAGTCAAGTTTTTATTCACTGGCCAAGAGAGGAGAGGGTCATGGTATGGAGAGACACCCCGGCCTGGAGGGGCGAGGGCTTTGAGCTTTTATTGGATCATAATTGTATCATAACAGGGTGAGGGTTGCGGCTGTGTGGTCCAGGGCTCTTAAGGGTGTTGCACCACAGGTTTGGGTTGGTTTTGCATAAACTGCAGTTTGCTTCATCGTTAACTTTTTCGCCAGCTGTGGGGGGTGGTTAGTCATGTTCTGTCCTTGCTTTCCAGTCCTGGGGACAGAAGCTCACAAGAGTGAAATGGCAGTTATGTTTAACAAGGTCGTAGGCCTACTCAGCAAGTGGTGCCACCACAGCAGACGGCTCTGGCTGCATCCTTTCAAATGATAAATCTTCCTTTATGTTTGCTCAGGCAACTCAGGGAACTTCTGAGGCCCAGGGCTTTCCGTCCCTCCTTTTCCCCTCCCTCTATCCCCACTTCCTTCTCACCGTATTTCACTTCCTCAGTTCCTTCCTTTCTCGCCTCCTTTTCTTCTTTTCCTCTTTCCTTCTCTAACTTTACTTTCTTCCTTCTCTATTTTCTCCCCCTTCTCTCACCATCCACCCATGTTTACCTCTCCGAGCCTTACCTGCTATTTCTGCCCCCTACAGCTTTGGGCCCAGCCTCCCTCAGGTTCAGCATCCAGGCTAGGGTGAGGGGGCGCAAAGGCGTCCTCAACACAAGAACTTGCTGGTGTTCTTTTACTCACAAGTTTTTCATCATTGCTGGAGGGCTTGCTGCTGTTTCCCTAATTTCTGGTCTCCAGACTTGAGCAAGATGTTCCAGGCCAGGGAACAGAAAGCCTCATCTACATTCATACAGGATTTGAAGCTAGGCTCAAAATCTTGGATTCCATGCTCCTGTGTCAACTAACCTGCCTGCTGCTTCTGTACCTTGCTCTTGACTTCCATGCCATGTTTGTTCTCAAGACTGGGCTGTTCCACCCCAGCTGAGGCATTTCTCTCTGGTGCTCTTTATCCAGCTCTGAATGTTCTCAAGATTTTTAATCTATGAGTCTTATACTAGAATAAGGCCCAGAGGACAGCAGAGTTTACAGTGGAGCCTTGGACCATATTTCTCGTTTAGGCTTCCCTTTGTCCTCTAAGTGACTCATGGCTCAATGTCAATGTACAGTAGTTATCATCCTGAATGGCTGTTCGCCAGCTGCGTCCTAGATTTTCAGTTTGATCTTCTTCCTTTTGATATCCACAGTCCACATCTTGAAATCAATTCCAATGGTGGAGAGGTAAGTGTTGTTGCATTTGTTCTCTGCAAAGTGAATGATGAGACAAGTTTTGCCTATCCCTGGGCCCTGGATCAGCAGGAACTTGAAGAGTTGGTCATAGGCTTTGGCCATGGCAGACACTTAGGGAGCGCCTGGTGGGGTCCCGGGAGCTGAATTCTTAACCAATAACCTTTGAAACACACACATATGGTCAATTGATTTTCTGCAAAGGTGCCAAGATAGTTACATGGGAGAAAGGTCATCTTTTTCTTTTTTCCCCCTTTTTTAAAGACTTTATTTATGTTCAGAGAGAGGGGAAAGAAGGGGAGGGAAACATCCATGTGTGGTTGACTCTCACAGGCCCTAGCTGGAGTGCTGCTCTGCAACCCAGGCATGTGCCCTGACTGGGAATCAAACTAGTGTACTTTGGTTCATAAGCTGGCACTCAATCCCCTAAGCCACACCAGCCAGGATGAAAGGTAGTCTTTTAAATAAATGATGCTGAAACAACTGAATGTCCACCTGTAATAAAATGAATTTTGTTATTTGCTCCACACCAAAGAAAAAGTAATTTAAAATGTCTCATACACCTAAACATAAAACTAAAATTACCAAATTTCTGAAAGAAAACACAGAAGAAAATTCTTGTGATCTTGGGATAGGTATACTTATTTTTTTTTAGACAATGTAGTAAAAGCACTAATCAGGAATGAAATTATTAAATCTGACCATCAAAATTAAAATGTGCTTCTTCTCAAACAATACTGTTAAGAAAATGAAAAGTCAGTCACAAACAGGGAGAGCATTTTTGTGATACATATGTCTTATAAGATTCATGATCAAAATATATAACATGCAGCTCATTAAGAAGATAAACCATTTAATAATAGGAGAAATTTTTGTATAGGTACATCATAGAAGAAAATGTATAACTAGCCAATTAACACACACAAAAAGGTGTTGAAGATCATTAGTGCCTAGGTGGATTGATATCTTTATGAAAATTCATCAAACACTGCAGAGGTTTTTCAACCAGTGTGCTGCAAGAAGTTTTAAAACGTGCAATACCTGACAATTTAGTAAAAAGCACTGACCTCTTTTCTCTTAGACTGTCAAATAAAAAAGTGACAGCAACCAACACAACAATAGACATTGGTGCGAATGCCCTGTCACCATAAATATATACATTGTATAATAGAATTGATCTTACTGGCCATGCAACGTAACAAGGTTGTGTCTAATTGGTTAACTCTTGGTACCAGAAACCTTTGTATAATAGAATAGGCACCTGATTATTTTTTTTAAAAAGTCACATTACAACAAAAAGGCTAAGTAATTGTTTTTTGTAATCAAAATTGTCCCTGTGTTTTGTAATTTATATATGCCACAAGTCAAAAAGATTGAAAAGCTCTGCTTCAAAGAGATCTTCTTACTGTATGTAAGATACTATATCTGGATATGTCTGCCTGTTCATATCCTTATTCAAATGAAATACCAATATGGCAATTTATAGGATTTGTCACAAATGAGAAACCAAGTGCCATCTTCACTTCACCTTTTCAGGGCTTTAATATAGAAAAGGAAGCCAACACTTTTGGAGCCATGAACATTGCCCAGTCTCCATCTGTTACTGTAATTAAAATTTCAGAAGATTTATAGACACAAGCCTTCTGTTGACAATGCTACAGTATCCTTAGTTGATTCAGCCGCTCAGTCATCCATAGAATGTTGGGCATTTCCCACCACTTGGCTTCATCGTTTGTTGTTTGAGGCTCTGATGACACCAAGCCTGTCTGAAATTTGTCTTCCAGCAAATGAGGCTCATCAATAACATGCAAATTGTTCAAAGATGACTAACACGGAGGCTTCTCTTCTGAAAAGCATATGAATACAGTAATTTTATTTATTTATATTATTTTCTAAGCCTCCTCAAAGAACATGCCTTTTTATTGATTTTAGAGGGGAGGAAGAAGAAGGAGAAGGAGAAGATGGAGGAGGAGGAGGGGGAAGGGGAGAGGGAGAAGGAGAAGCAGAAGAAGAAGGAGAAGGAGAAAGAGAGAGTGAGTGACATCTCACTCATAGACATCTGTATGAGAAAGAAACAGATGGGTGGTCTTCTGCACACACCCTGACTGGGAATCAACCCCGCATCCTAAGTGTGTGTCCTAACAGTAAATGGAACCTACAGCCTTTTTGTATATGGAATGACACTGCAACCAACTGAGCCAACCAGCCAGGACAAATACAGTAAGTTTAAAAGGTTCTAAAACTTGTCATGACCTCTTAAGTAGTAAGCAAAAACAAAACAAAGCAAAAGTTAATTTTTAAAAGTACTTAGTAAATATAATAAAAATGTATAAATTTAAAATATGAATATGTCATCATTTATGACCTTTTCCCTTTAAGCTTAAAAGTCTTTATTTGTTTTGGCTTACCATGTATTACATAGTTAAAAACTGCATATATCCAAAAAGAAAACATAGTATGTATTTCATGTTTTTCTAGAAACATGTATGTAGGGAAAATTGTCAAACACTGCTGTATTTTGAGTCATATGTTTAATGACTTATTAGAATTAACAACATCAACTACATCCAACTTTTAGAGATTTTATGTAAACTATTGGGTTGGCCAAAAAGTTCATTTGGCTTTTTCCGTAAGCTGGCTCCAGTAGCACTTGATTGTCTTTAACCTCATTTGAAACAATTTTGTTAAATTGTATTGTGTAAAGTTAGAGTGAATTTTAAAAAAAGAGAAAATCAAATTTGGTGAGTTTTTGTATAGGCTTTTTAATATTAAAGGTGGAAGGAAATTTGCATTTTTGGCATCGTGTCCTTTATTATTTCAAAAAAGGTAAACATGTAACAGAAACTCAAAATAAGATTTATGCTCTGCATGAAGAAGGCTCTGTGGCTGATCCAATTGGTCACAAGTGATTTGAGAAGTTTTGTGCTAGAAATTTCTTGCTGGACAATGCTCCGAGGACCAGTAGACCAGTTGAAGTTGATAGCAAACAAAGCGAGATGTTAAGTGAGAACAATTAACATTAGACCACACAAGAGATAGCCAACATATTCAAAATATCCAAATCAATAAAGTTATTGATGAAAATGAAAAATGCGCCTTTTAGTTTATGGAAAACACTAGAGAGCCTTTTTGGCCAATGCAACATATCAAATAGACATTTTACTTGAAAAGTAATTTTCAGAAAGCATTTATTTGGATCTCAAGGACTTCAGTAATACAGATTAGATGCTTTTTATTGTATTTGCAAAACCATATTTTTCATTGAGATTGCTTCTCGAAGTAAAAGTTTGACAAGTAACAGCCACGCGTTAAGTAAGCATTAATCCTGGAACAGAATCAGGCATGTTCTCAGGTCTCCACGCTGCTCCAGAGGCCTAATTGTTGCAAGACCCACGTTGCCAGCACTACGAATGGTCCCGGGCTTGTTGACCTTTATGGCGTTTCACCAAAAGCTGGATCAACATCAAAACGATCCATCAAAACTTCCCTGCAATTCTGTCAGGAAATATTTTCCTTTTAGAAATGCTAGCTTAGAATCTAGGTCAATAGGAGACTTTAAGGCAGTCCATTCTTCTTTTTCAGAATGAAACCACAGAAGTAATTATGGTTTGAGATTACTAATCCCCATAACAAGGAAGAAGGAAGTTTGACAAATAAAATATCAAAGGGATTTTCGATGAAGGAAATATTTGAGTTCCCTTCTCTTTCCCTTTAAGAGAAAATTTGCATAAACATATTAAGTCCTTTAACATTCAATCATAAAACTTTTTTAAAAAGTAATATATATGTATATAGCACTTACCTATTTATCTACTTCTGAGATTAAAAAAATAGTAACATTTCGCTGTTTGCTTCAGATCAATTTAAAAAAATAATATAGATACTGAAGCTCTGCTCATCATTTTCCCCATCACAGCCCCAATCCTAGAATGAGAGTATCATTCTCATTAATGTTCTAAACCTTTACTATACATGCATGTTTCTATAAATAATAAGTACAATACAACTATTTGGTGATACCTACATGTTAAAGAATGGTAGTGTATTTACAATAGCCAAGTGCTGGAAACAGCCTAAGTGCCCATCAGTGGATGATTGGATCCAAAAACTTTGGTACATTTACACAATGGAATTCTATATGGCAGAAAGAAAGAAGGAACTTGTACCCTTTGCAACAACATAGATGGAACTGGAGAGTATTATGCTTAGTGAAATAAGCCAGTCAGTGAAGGACATATATCATATGATCTCACCCATTACGGGATAATAATGAGCAAAACTAACAACAAGCAAAACAGAACCAAGTATATGAATACAAGGAATAGGCCTTCAGTGGTCAGGGGAACGGGGTTGGGGG
>PVIW01015553.1:0-19491 GCA_004026585.1 Noctilio leporinus | reverse complement strand
TTATTTTTAGAGAGAGGGGAAGAGAGGGAGGCAGAGAGGGAGAGAGACATCAATGTATGGTTGCTTTTCACCTGCCTCCAGCCACAGACCTGACTGGAGACCTGGCTTGCAACCTAGTTATCTTGCCCTGGCTGGGAATCGAACCTGTGACCTTTGGGTTCACAGGCCGGCACCTTATCCACAGTGCCACCAGCCAGGGCTCACAATTATGCTTTTTAATCCCTGCACTATTACCTCCTTTTCCCCTCTTCTTTCCCCCAGCTGATAACTCTCCAAATGATCTTCATACCTATGATTCTATTCCTGTTCTGATTGTTTGCTTAGCTTGTTTTTGGTTTTCAGATTCAGTTGTTGATATTATGAGTTTGCTGTCATTTTAATGTTCATAGTTTTGATCTTCTTTCTCTTAAATAAATCCCTTTAACATTTCATGTGAAAAGGGCTTAGTGATGATGAATTCCATTAGTTTTACCTTGTGTAGAAAGCACTTTTTCTACCCTTCAATTCTAAATGATAGCTTTGCTAGATAGAGTAATCTAGGTTGTAAGTCCTTGTTTTTCATCACTTTGAATTCTTCTTGCCAGGCCCTTCTAGCCTGCAAAGTTTCTTTTGAGAAATCAGCTGACAGACAGTATTATGGGAACTCCTTTGTAAGTAACTTTGCTTTTCTCTTGCTGATTTTATGATGCTCCATCTTTAAACTTCAACGTTTTAATTAGGATGTGTGTTGGTGTGGCACTCTTTGGGTCCAACTTGTTTAGGATTCTTTGTGTTTCCTGGACTTGTATGTCTATTTCTTTCACCAAATTAAGGAGGTTTTCTTTCATTACTTCTTCAAATAAGTTTTCAATTTGCTTATTCAATTGCTTTCAATTGTTTTTCCTCTTCTCCTTCTGGCATGCCTATGATTCAGATGTTGGCACATTTGGAGATGTCTCAGGGTTTTCTTATACTATCCTTTTTTTTTTTTTTTAATTCTTGTTTCTTCTTTCTATTCTGATTGAATGTTTATTTATTCCTTTTGTTCCAAATCATTGATTTGAATCCCAGCTTCCTTACCTTCACTGTTGGTTCCCTTATAGACTTTTCTTTATTTCACTTAGGGTAACCTTCGTTTCTTCCTTTATGTTGTTGCTGTTGAGTCCTTAGATCATCTTGATCACCATTATTTTGAACTCTGCATCTGACAGGTTGGATGTCTTCATTTTGTTTAGTTCTTTTTCTGGGGTTTTGTTCTGTTCTTTCATTTGGGCCATATTTCTTTGTCTCCTCAACTTGGCAGACCCCTGTGTTTGTTTCTCTGTGTTAGATAGAGCAGTTTCGACTCCCTGTAAAAGGCACCTGTAAATTGTATGGGGTGGAGCTTTAGGCATACATCAGTGTGGGGGTAACCTGCTTAGCAGCTTTGTGGCTCTGTGTGGGAGGAGGGCTCATAGAGGGGACTGTGCTGCTGGGGGTTTACCCAGCACTTTTCCTGTGTCCAATCACTTCATTCACTCCCTGTACGCAACTGGTGCCCTTATAGCATTTGCCCTTGTGTTGAATCCCAGAGTAGATGGGTTTGCATACGTTTTAAGACCATGCAGGCCTTTTAAGTGAAGTTTCCTGAAAATTTGGCAGTTTTTTCCTTGCCCCAATACCCTACCCCTTGGTTTTCACAGCCAGAAGTAATAAGGATTTATCTCCTTGGCATTGGAACCCTGGACTGTGCAGTATGGCCTAGGGCCAGGATTCTTCACTCCCAAGGTATCCTTCCTGATTTTTATCCACCCCGTGTGCATGAGGAACTGCCTGTACCTGTTCTGCCATGGCCTCTCTGTGCCACATCACTCCTCCTTGCCTCTACACCCCATCTCCAAATCTCTGCCCTCCTCCTAACCTGGATGACTGTGGCTTCTTTAAACCCTTGGTTGTCAAACTTCTATACAGTTTGATTTTCTGAAAGTTCTGGGTGTTGTTTTGTGATTTAGTTGTAATTCTCTTTATGGTTGTGTGAAGAGGCAAAGCATGCCTACTTATATCTCCATTTTGGCCAGAAGTCTACTACAGCTTTTATATGCACTCATCTCCTGATAAACACTTGGGCTGTTTTCATATCCTAACTATTATAAATAGGCAAAATAGACTTTAAAAATAAAGGCTGTAATTTTTTTTTCGCAACGGGTTTGCCGCCAGAACACAGGTGTGATGAAAACCACCCCTAAATCAAGCCAAAATGGAAAAGGAAAAGACTCACATCAACATCGTGGTCATTGGACACGTAGATTCCGGCAAATCAACCACTACCGGCCCTCTGATCTACAAATGTGGTGGGATCGACAAAAGAACCATCCAAAAATTTGAGAAGGAGGCTGCGGAGATGGGCAAGGGCTCCTTCAAGTATGCCTGGGTCTTGGATAAACTGAAAGCCAAATGTGAGCGTGGTATCACCATCGATATCTCCCTGTGGAAATTCGAGACCAGCAAGTATTACGTGACCATCATTGATGCCCCAGGACACAGGGACTTCATCAAAAACATGATTACAGGCACATCTCAGGCTGACTGTGCTGTCCTGATTGTCGCTGCTGGTGTTGGTAAATTTGAAGCCGGCATCTCCAAGAATGGGCAGACCCGTGAGCATGCCCTTCTGGCCTACACACTGGGTGTGAAACAGCTGATTGTTGGTGTTAACAAAATGGATTCCACTGAGCCACCCTACAGCCAGAAGAGATAGGAGGAAATTGTTAAAGAAGTCAGCACCTACATTAAGAAAATTGGCTACAACCCTGACACAGTAGCATTTGTGCCAACTTCTGGTTGGAATGGTGACAACATGCTGGAGCCAAGTGCTAATATGCCTTGGTTCAAGGGATGGAAAGTCACCCGTAAAGATGGCAATGCCAGTGGAGCCACACTGCTGGAAGCTCTGGATTGTATCCTCCCACCAACTCGTCCAACTGACAAGCCCCTGCATCTGCCCCTCCAGGATGTCCACAAAATTGGTGGCATTGGTACTGTCCCTGTGGGCAGAGTGGAGACTGGTGTTCTCAAACCTGGCATGGTGGTCACCTTTGCTCCAGTCAATGTTACAACTGAGGTAAAGTCTGTTGAAATGCACCATGAAGCTTTGAGTGAAGCTCTTCCTGGGGACAATGTGGGTTTCAACATCAAGAACGTGTCTGTTAAAGATGTTCGTCGTGGCAATGTGACTGGTGACAGCGAAAATGACCCACCAATGGAAGCAGCTGGCTTCATAGTTCAGGTGATTATCCTGAACCATCCAGGCCAGATCAGTGCTGGATATGCACCAGTTTTGGATTGTCACACAGCTCATATCGTTTGCAAATTTGCTGAGCTGAAGGAGAAGATTGATTGTCGTTCTGGAAAAAAGCTGGAAGATGGTCCAAAGTTTCTGAAATCTGGTGATGCTGCCATTGTAGATATGGTTCCTGGCAAGCCCATGTGTGTTGAGAGCTTCTCTGACCATCCTCCTCTGGGCCGCTTTGCTGTCTGTGACATGAGGCAGACAGTTGCTGTGGGTGTCATCAAAGCAGTGGGCAAGAAGGCAGCCGGAGCTGGGAAAGTCACTAAGTCTGCCCAGAAAACTCAGAAGGCTAAATGAATATTATCCCCAACACCTGCCACCCCAGTCTTAATCAGTGGTGGAAGAATGGTCTCAGAACTCTTTATCTCAATTGGCCATTTAAGTGTAATAGTAAAGGACTGGTTAATGATTAAATGCATGGTCAAACCTTCAGAAGGAAAGGAGAATTTTGTGGACCATTTGGTTTTTGTGTGTGTGTGTGGCAGTTTTTAAGTTATTAGTTTTTAAAATCAGTACTTTTTAAAAAATTTTTTAATTTTATTGTTGTTGTATTACATCCATCCCCTTTTTGCTCCTCTCTGTCCCCCTCCCCACCCACCCATTCCCTCCAAAGTCAATCCCCCCTGTTGTCCATGTCCATGGTTCCTTTATACTAGGTTCTTGTCTTAGCTGCTCCCCTTTCTTGCCTCTGCCTCCCCTCTCTCCCCTCCCCCCTAAAATCAGTACTTTTTAATGGAAACAACTTGACCAAAATCTGTCACAGAATTTTGAGACCCACTAAAACAAAGTTTAATGAGAAACCTGTGTGTTCTTTTGGTCAACACTGTAACTTTTTTATATTACTTAGGTTAGAAGACTTAAAAATAGCTCATAACCTACTTCTGGTGTTATATCTACTGATAATTCAGAATTGGATAATTCTGTTAGCATTTTTCTGGGTAGGTCTTTTTCACTTTGTCCTAAGGGGAGGAATATGTTTAAATACATAGTGAAAACTATGGGGAGAGGCTCCTGTGCAACACTAAATAGATTAGGACAAATAAGCAAAGTAACTTGTTTATGTGTAACCTATTTTATAAAGGCCAAATTCTATATTAAAGTCCATGTTTTACGTACAAAAACTTTGTAGTTAATATTAAGTTTGTTAAATTTTAGTTCCATTTTTACTGAAATGTAAATTCATGTTTACAAGTGCTGATAACCTAAAATGAGGCTTAAATAGTATTGAGCACAGTCTTTCTGCAGTTAATTGTATCTAGATTCTAGGAAAAATAAATGATGCTGGAAGTTTAAATAAATAAGTAAATAAATAAAGGCTGTAAAGCCCTGGCTGGTGGCAGGTGAATAGGGTGTCAGCCTATGAATCCAAAGGTTGTTGGTTCAATTCCCAGCCAGGGCACATAACCAGGTTACAAGCCAGGTCTCCAGCGGGTCCGTAGCTGGAGGCAGGCGAAAAGCAACCACATGTTGATATCTCTCTCCCTCTCTGCCTCTCTCTTTTCCCCTCTCTCCAAAACTAATAAAAATTAAAAAAAAAAAAAAAAAGATAAAGGCTATAACAAGAGACAAAGAAGGACCCAGTGATTCCACTTCTGGGTATTTATCAAAAAAAAAAAAAAAAAAATCCCAAAACAGTTTGAGGACATGTGCATCCATATGGTTATTGCAGTATTATTTATAATAGCCAAGATATGGAAGCAACCTAAGTGCCCATCAATTGATGAATGGATAAAGAAGAAATGGTGCATTTATACAATGGAATATTACTCGGCCATAAAAAAGTACAAAACTTGCTATCTGCAACAACATGAATGGACATAGAGAGCATTATGCTGAGTAAAATAGGTCAGACAGAGAAAGACAAATGCCAGATGATTTCACTCATATGTGGAATTAAAACAAACAAATAAGCAAAATAAATAAACTCATAGATATAGAGGACATTTTATTGTGAGGGGATTGAGGGACTAGGTAAAAAAGGTAAAGTGATGAAGAAGTGCAAATTAGTAATTATACAATAGTCTTTAAAATTAAAGTACATGTAATAAATATAGTCAACAATATTTTAGTAACTATATATGGTGCCAGAATGGTATTAGATTTATCAGGATGATCATTTAAAAAATTATATAAGTGTCTAATCTCTATGTTGTATACTTGAAACAAATATACTGTATGCAAACTCTAACTAAAAAATAAAATAAATATTTTTAAAAAAGAAATAAAGGAGAGATTACACAGTCCCAGATGAACAAAGTTGAGGAAGTTTATCCCTTTAAGCTGAAATAAAGGAACACTAGGAAGTAAGTTCAAGTTAGATGAAGAAATAAGGAATATTGGTAAATGTAATGACATAGTTAAATATAAAAAGTATTATGCTTTTCCTTTTTTTTGTGTGTGTAACTATTTTTCCCTTATGTGATTTAAAAGGCCATGTCATGCGCAAATGTTCATCAGCTGATGAATAGTTAAAGAAATGGTGGCATATTCATATAATGGAATATTATTTGACTATAAAAGAATGAAGGCCCACCCTGGCTGGTATGGCTCAGTGGGTTGAGCACTGGCCTATGAACCAAAGGGTCACCAGTTTGATTCCCAGTCAGGACACATGCCTGGGTTGTGGGCCAGGTCCCCAGTTGGGGGAGTGCGAGAAACAACCACCCATTGATGTTTAGCTCCCTCTCTTTCTCTCTCCCTTCCTCTCTCTCTAAAAATAAATAAATAAATCTTTAATAAAGGGGGGGGGGGAATGAAGACTGGGTGACTTAGTTGGTTGGAGTATTGTCCCATAAACCAAAAGGTTGATTCCTAGTCAGAGCACATACCTCGGTTTCAGGTTTTGTCCCTGGTTGGGGCATATGTGTAAGGCAGTAATCGATGTTTCCCTCTCTCTCTCTCTCTCTCTCTCTCTCTCTCCTAAAAATCAATAAACATATCCTACGGTGAGAATTAAAAAAAAGAAAAAGAAAAAGAAAAGAAGTACTTCACAGATGAACCTTGAAGACATTATGATAAATAAAAGAAGCCAAACACAAAAGGCTATATATTGTATGATTCCAATTATATCAAATATCCAGACGATATGAATAGAAATGGAAAGCAGATTAGTGATTCCGTGGGCTAGGGTAGAGGGAAATATGGGATGATGGTGACTGATTAATGGATAAGCGATTTTCTTTTTGGGTGATAAAATTACTTTGATGCTCTGGCTGGTGGCTCAGTGGATAGGTGCCAGCCTATGGACCCAAACATCACTGGTTCGATTCCCAGCCAGGGCACATAACCAGGTTGCGAACCAGATCTCCAGCCAGGTTTGTAGCTGGAGGCAGGTGAAGGGCATCTATACATTGATGTTTCTCCCCAACTCTGCCTCCCACCTTCCCCTCTCTCTAAATATGATAAATAAAATCTTTTTAAAAATTACTTTGAAACTAGTGTTGCAGAGTGGGAGAAAACCAAAATCCTGAGGTTTGGAAATGGGGGTGTGGGGTTAGGCTCAGTGAACTAGCCTTTGTCCTTTGCACACCAAGAAAATGGGAGGAGCTTTACCCATAGGATAGTGATGAAAAGTCTGACAGTGCTGTGCAAAATTCTCTCAGTGGTCAAAACTGTTTACTGTACCCACTATGTGAAAGGCTGCAATTGGGTATTTAAAAATAAGGCAGCAGCCGCTAAGGGATCTCTGGCTCTCTTTCTCTATCTCCTGGACTGACCCGCAGACAGACAAGGGGCCTTAGGAACAGGAAAGGACACACCTAGCTGGGGGGTGGGAAGGTGGATGAGGGAGACATGCAGCTTGCACAGAGATAGGGAATTACATTTGGTGTAAGAGTTAGAATGTGTGCACAAGATCCTCCTCTAATTGAGTACAACAGCTGCTGGGAACTTTGGATTTGTAACTGGAAAATGCTGAGCTCTGTTATTAAGAGCTATCCTTTTTGTCCACAGTCAAAATGGGCCCAATAAAACTGAGGACCTTCCCAACGATTCTTTTACACTAGAATGTGGTGATGGTTACACAACATTGTATATGTACTAAATGTCATTGAATCATACACTTTAAATGGATAAAAATGGTAAATTTTATGTTATGTGTATTTTGTTAATTAAAAGAAAAAGTCTTGACAGGTCTCCAGCCAGGTCAAGTGACCTGTCAGCTGGAGGCAGGTGAAAGGCAATCATACATTGATGTCTTTCTCCCTCTCTGCCTCTCTCCCTTCCCCTTTCTCCAAAAATAATAAACAAAATCTTTAAATAAATAAACAAAGGCTTGAAGGCCCTGGCTGGTGGCTCAGTGAATAGGCACCGGCCTGCAAACCCAAAGGTTGCTGGTTCGATTCCCAGCCAGGGCACATAACCAGGTCGCAAGCCAGGTCTCTAGCCAGGTTCTTAGCTGGAGGCAGGTGAAAAGCAACCATACATTGATGTTTCTCTCCCTCTCCGCCTCCCTCCCTTCCCCTTTCTCTAAAAATAATAAATTAAAAAAGGCTTGAAAATATATTCCAAAACTCTTGTGTGGTAAAGTAAAGTTTGCCTTAGAATCTATCCATCTGCCTTCTCCTACCAGAACTTCAGCTACTTCTTAAAGCTTCCCTCAGTCTTCTGCTGCAGAAAGCTGTCTTATAGAACATTTTTGAGATCAGCAAGGTCTAAACCCCAAAGTACTGACTTCCCCACCTCTAATCTAAATACTCAGATACAAGTTGAGGTTACTTTCCAGTGGGAGTTAGGAGCTTATTCACTTAGTAAGATTCACTGTGAATGACAAAGATTAGCCTTAAATGTGATGATGTCATGCTTGCATTCCTGAAGAAAACCTGCTCACAAATGAACATGAAGTTTTGGGTTGTGTGGGTAGATCCTCAGCAGAGAAACTACAGATAGCTCTAGGAACACCAGGCACCTGCAGCTTTCTGGTAACTGAGTGACCGACCCATTCATGCCCACCCCCCTCCACCACCCCCACCACCAAAGAAAGGTGGGAGCTTTTAGCTGGGCCCATCCTTCGGCTGGGTCCCACTGATGAGGACACATTGTGAATGGGACCGATTCTGGGGTCTCACTGTGTTTCCCACCGTTGTGGAGCCTCCATCCATATGGCTCACACCCAGGTGGGCTCCATAGGCTACTTGAAGTCTCAAGACCAACATTTCCTGTGAACCCAGGCCAAGCAGTCGGTAATCTAGACATTGATGGTATCTTAGTGTTGCCTCTGTGGTTCTGCACTCCATAACCAAAGGATGGATCATGGATTGTGGGCGAAGAGTTCATTTCTTCCTTCTGAGCAGCCACCAGTAGTGATTTCTGCCCTGTGAAGTCCAACTGAGAGATTTTGTGTCACAGTGACACAAAACATTTACATCAAATTTAAAATGTTTTTTTATATTAGAAAAATAAAAACCTTTCAATCACAGGAAACTTTAAATGCACAGATAAGCTCTGGCTGGTGTGGCTCAGTGGATTGAGTACTGGCCTGCAAGCTAAAGGGTTACTAGTTCGATTTCCAGTCAGAGCACATGCCTGGGTTGCAGGCCAGGTCTCCAGTAGGGCCTACATGAGAGGCAACCACAGACTGATATTTCTCTGCCTCTTATTCTCCCCACCTTCCCCTCTAACTAAAAGTAAATAAATAAAAACTTTAAAAAAGTAAAATGCACAGACAAAATATAGAAATATGGCCTCCCTTCAAATATCATGGTTAACTATTACATCATGGAAAGTTCTGACTACAGTGTGAATGGTGCTCTCTGGAGCTGCCCTTTGGAATGGCAGAGGCCAAAGTGAATAGGGTTGATTGAGCTGGGCTGAGAGTGGTGGGAAGAGGCCAGGATGGTCAGAGGGCCCCTGTTCCAAGGGGCTGGGAGGCAATGGTGATGAAACAGGGTACAGAGAGAGAGGTCCCCAATACATACATTCCCCACAGTCCATAGTTTGGGGGATGGGGGAAGGCGATGATAGGCTTAAGGTACTTTGCATAACAAAAGGGCAAGTTGGTAGCTAGATTATAGCTGTGCTCAGCCCCAGGGCAAAAGGTGTTACTTTCAGAAAGTATGCTGACTTGTGACAGGGCCAGAGGAGGCTGAGGCCCTTGGATCTTTGGGTCACTCTTGCCCAGACTAAAAATGGCAGCCCAAGGAATGTAAACAATATGGGGAAAGTGACGAATGTAGCTCATTGTGGCAGGAGTCAGAGATGAGGTCACATAGGAAGTTCTGGGTCAGGATTTAAAAGAAGGGTGGGCAGCCATGAGGAGTAGAAGGGGCCATGATATAGCAGGCATGTAAGAAGCAGCAAGCAATGACACATGGACATGAACTAAGGGGGACATTGCCAGAGGAAATGGGGTACTTGGTGAAGAGGGGCAAATGGGGGAAAATTGGGACAACTGTAATAGCAAAATAAATAAAACATATTTAATAAAAAAGAAGAAGAAGAAGAAGAAGAAGAAGAAGAAGAAGAAGAAGAAGAAGAAGAAGAAGAAGCTGCAAGCAGTTATGTAGTTTGTAGGGATGATACGGCAATGCGGCCTGAGCTAGTAAGAAAGCCAGCACACTGCTGGTTTGATTGTGCCCAGCTCCAGCTGACTTTGAGGCTGCCAAGGACTGCCTTGCAGACCTGGACTCTATCTGGACTCTTGAAACTTGGGACATATAGAGAGGACACATTTTTTGGACATATGCCTTTCCTGAACTTCAACATGATCCAAGGTAACATAGCACATGCTTTTCTGGACTAAAACATAGGGGCTGAGGACAATGTACCTCAGATCCTGAAGGGAAGAGCTGCTACAAGAGGATGGTGACTTTAAAACCCACACATGCATCTTCCAGAGGAGCTGGAGGGCTATCTGTACAGCTGGTTTAAGTACAGATAAGGAAATGGAAAACTATGGGGCTTGTTTTTGGTTTATAGCATGGTGGGGATCAAGGGAAGTGCTAGGCCTCATGGGGCTACAGGACTCTGATATAAAGTGCTCCCCTCAACCCCCAAGGTTAGAACTTTGTAAATAAAAACCTGTTTCTCTTAACATTAATTGTTGGGTCATACACCAAGGCAACACATGCACAGGCCCCTATTTGATTGGTTACAGTTTGGGACAAGGAGCTCAATCTGCCCAAGGAGGAAGACCGGTGTTATGGGGGTGGTAGTAGTGAGGACATGTCCTAAGCCATAATGAAAAGATCACTGTGTCTGCCATGTGGGTAATGGGCATGTGGGTGGGCAGGAGCCCATCTGGAAGGCCACCTGTTTACTGTTGTAAAAGGACAATTCTGGATGGGGGTGTGAGAAGTCACTGGATTCAGGGTTGGTACAACCTAAGGTGGTGTGAGCAGTAATTCAAGGGAGAACCACACCTATATTTATTTATCTTTAAAAAAAAACAACATATTATTTATTATTATTTTTAGAGAGAGGGGAAAGGAGGGAGGCAGAGAAGGAGAGAAACATCAATGTATGGTTGCCTTTCACCTGCCTCCAGCTGGGGACCTGGCTGGAGACCTGGCTGGCAACCTGGTTATGTGCCCTGACTGGGAATCGAACCAGCGATCTTTGGGTTCACAGGCCAGCACCTATCCACTGAACCACCAGCCAGGGCCTTATACTTATTTATCTTAACCCACAATTGACTCCAGGTGGCTTACTACCACAAACCCAATGTAAGATTCATGACTTACTTAAAAATCAACAGCAAGATAAATATACATTTTAAAATATTAAGCCCTCCTCCCCCCTCACTCTACAGGTAGGATGCAGACACTGTAGCTACTGCTTTTCCAGGTCATTTTGCTGAGGAACCATGGGGATGGGGGTACGAGGGGTGAGGGGAGCAGTGAGAACTCTGAGGGCGAGGATCCTGGGGATTGAGAGGGTGAAGGTATTACCCTGGAGGGGGAGCCTTCTCACCTGCTGCACTATGAAATGTACACTGAGCTCTGGGATTCAGCTGACAATTTAGAAAAACACATGGTAAGGAATTGATGTTCTTGAGAAATACATTAGATTTGTAACAGGAAGAACAAGGATTGAACTCAGCATGCAAAGCAACTAAAAATTTTTTTTTTTGTAAAGATTTTTTTAATTCATTATTTTCAGAGAGAAGGTCGGGGGGGAGGGATAAAGGGAGAAAAGCATCAATATAACTCTTGCCTTTCACCTGTTGGAGTGACGTGGCTGGAGTCCTGTCTTGCAGCCTGGTTATGTGCCCTGAATGGGGAATTGAACCAGTGATCTTTGGGTTTGAAGGCCAGCGCCAATCCACTAAGCTACACCAGCCAGGGTGCAACTCAAGAATTTTTAAAGAACTGCCTACCTGAGCCCTGGCTGGTTGACATAGTGGATTGAGCACCAGGCTGTGAACCAAAGGGTTGCCAGTTCAATTCCTAGTCAGGGCACATGCCTGGATTGCGGTCCAGGTCCCCTTTGGAGGGCATGTGAGAGGCAACCAACCTCACACAACAAAACAATGTTTCTCTCCTTCTCTGTCTTCCTCCTTTTCCCTCTATCTAAAAGTAAATAAAATATTTTTTAAAAAAGCAAGCAAGAAAGGAAATGCCTACCTGAAAAGAACTTGAAGGAGGAAGGAGTACAGGGCATGTACAACCTTCCTTTCCATCTCAAGGTGATGGATGTGCGGAAGCTCCTGGATCCAAGAAGAAGTCAGTTCGAGTGATTGTGAAGAGGCTGACCCGACATAGCAGTACCATGAGAGAATGGGGACAAGTGTTGAAAAGGCATGCTACCAAGTGGCAGAGGATAGCAAAGCAGATTCCCCATTGATTCTTCAGAAATTCATCCATGAGCAGCACTATTACCATATTCACATTCCCAACATGTTTCAGAATATACAAGTGATGCAGGAAAGAGGACAGTGAGAATTGGAGAATCAATGAAGACACAGGGTGGGGGTTCACACCCCAGATACATGGAGCTCGAAGATTACATTCATTGGATGAAGCGTACTGTGTCAGAGGACACAGCAAAATGGAGCTCAAAATTTCTGGCAGATCTGAAGGAAAGTTACAGCTGTTCATTATAAAACACAAATCAAAACAACAACAACAACAAAAAAGCTTATGTTCCTGTTCCCCATCAGACTCCCCCTTTCCCCCTACTTTTGCTCATCCTCTGCTGGTCCCAGAGCCCCAGTCTCTCATCCTTCAACCTCCAAACCCCAAACCTATTGCTCCAGGAGTCTAAAGCCAGGGCTTTTTCTCAAGCTGGGTACAAACCAGAGGGTTTCAGCAACCTTCCACCTGAAAAGACAGGGAAAAGGCTCCAACAGAAAGTTGGTGAGATGAATCAAAGTGATGTCATAACAAAAATGGGAGATGTCTACCTAAAGAATTCTCAAATAAGAGACCCAGTCAGTTCAGATCACAAATGAACAGAAGTCATCTGAAATATGGAAAAACTAAAACTAAAGCCCAAAAATTTCAGGCCTGACTGGCTGAGATGAAGGCAGGCTCTGGACACTCAGTGAACAGGATGGATGTTCAGCTCTGACAGTCAAGAACTGCCCAGACCCAGGGCAGCCTAGGTGGCAACTGCATTGAGAGCCAGGAGGTGCATTTGAGGATATGAGGAACACTACCTGCCTGCTCTTGCAAAGTTGTCTACAGCATTGCTGGTCAGCCAGAAGGAACCATTTCAGTAGCTGAAGGAGAAACACTGTGTGTCATAGAGGAAGAAAAGGGTGATGGGGAGAAATGAAAATGATTTTGTCCAAATCAAAGTCGAGTTAGACAAAAAAATGCCTAAGGGGTAAAGCTTTAATTCAACTTTAAAACACTTAAAAAAGATTGAAATTATTCTTCCCTAAAACTGTAACAGGCAGTTCTTTAAAAGACTGCATGGAGGGCATGCAGGACCCACTTGCATTAAGTGTACGTTAGAGATCTTACACCTCATTGCCTAGTTTAGTTTGCTGGTGAAATTTTACATGGAAAGCTGCCAACTGCTGATTTACTATGGTGTCACTTGAAATCTGATGAACATTTCTTCTTTTGACAGCATCTGTAGATGTAGACAGCATCTTTTGACAGATCTGACAGTTGTTGACTGTCAGAGCTGGACATCCATCCTGTTCACTGAGTGTCCAGAGCCTGCCTTCATCTCAGCCAGTCAGGCCTGAAATTTTTGGGCTTTAGTTTTAGTTTTTCCATATTTCAGATGACTTCTGTTCATTTGTGATCTGAACTGTATCTTCTAGCTTCTAGCTTCTAACCAACATTTCAGAGTTCACATACATCCCAGGGGTGCAGAACACCTCAATTCTCTTAATATCTAGTATCTGCCAGAAATTGCATTACCTTAGAATGTTACATTTTGTAACTTAATAAATTGAAATAAGCTAGTTTGTTAAGTTTGGCAATCAACCACTTTGGAAGAAGTCATAAATAAATGCTCCTCCTTCTTGAGTAAAGAATCTAAAAATAAATATTAAGACAGGGTAAAGCATTACTAAGCCAGCTGGAATAACTGAAACATTTGTAGACATTTAATATATGTTTTATATTTATAAATATTATATATTATAAATATGAATAGATACTTTATTTTATTTTTTAAGTATAAGGACTTTATTTTTGGATCCTTGTGAAAACATTCTGCCTGTGCATGAAAAATTGGTCAAAATTAGTCACTTAATACTTTTAAACCATTCACAGCGGTATCAGTAATAATGCTTTTCTTAAGGTTACTGTACAACTTTATTTCAAATTGTACTACATGTTACTCCTTCCAGATGAACTGTTAAACAACAAATTCTTGGCTCATAAAAATGGCACCTTTGGAAAGGGCAATTTCCACTCAGTCTCTAGTGGGATTATTCCAAGCTAGTTTCTTTCAACAATCAAAACTTCCAAAATATTCATGTTTAAGATGAGGTTTTTCCACTAAAAAGTGTGGTCATATTTTGTTTTCTACTGACTACATATGTAGATGGGTAACAGCAAGGAAAGACAGAAATTAAAAGGTAACCATTAAAGTAAATGAATCAGTTGCATAGAAGAGACCTTTGGTTCAAGGCAATTAAAAAAAAAAAAAAAAAAAAAAAAAGGCAACTAGGGTATATTAATAGCCAGATGCTTGAGTTGTTAGTAAATACATTGCCAGTGAAGCTGGTCCTATATGACCAAGTGGGAATACATAATTATCATTGCACTCCATTCTTTACATCAAATACTCTAAGCCAATAGGAAATAAGAATTATATTTAGTTCCAATTAGAACACTCTGACACTTAATATTTTCAGTAATTTATTTGGCTTAGTAAAGTCATTTCTTTGCTCATACTATTTCATGAGTCCTTTCCTATCAATCTAAGTGTGTGACAAGTGTCAAATTCATTAAATAACAATGAATTTAGGTATAGTTGAAAATGGTATGTTTGGCTGAAAAGATACAAACTGAATGCAGAAGTTTCTCAATGGGAAAAAGCTTGATTTTCTTCTTCCCACCACCTCTGCCACATATAATTTCCCAAAGACCTCACTTTCAAGCTTGTTCTCCATGGCTTCACTAAGGAATGAAAACCAGAGAGCAAACAATTGAGTTCATGAACATCTGGAGTTAAAAGTACAAGGAAATATTAACATATAAGCAATGGTCCAAATACTCAAAATTCATGTTAATGAATTCAGTTACTGTATAAGAGATTTTCCTTGATAAGGACAGTTTGGGCATACCAAATTATCACACAAATCAATGGTTTTTGAGATTTTGGATACTTTTACAGTTTAATTTGCAAACAGAATGTTTATAACATTATTTTTTTTTTTTTTTTTTTTTTTTTTTTTTTATTTAAAAATATGGAACGCTTCACGAATCTGCGTGTCATACTTGCGCAGGGGCCATGCTAATCTTCTCTGTATCGTTCCAATTTTAGTATATGTGCTGCCGAAGCGAGCACTATAACATTATTTTAAACCAAATTATATCTTGACAACTGTTCATACAGAAAACCTAAGGAAAAGTAAACTATTACATTTATTGTGAAGGCCTTAAATTACATTATTACAGTAGAAAATACAGAAGGTAGAAGGTAACTAAAAAGACTAATGCAGCATTAGATTAAAATCTATAGCTCCTGTAGCTACTTAAAATATAGTTTTACAAACTAAGCCCAACATTTTCAATAATCATAGAAATAGTTAAAATTAAATTTGCTATGAAAGCCCTTATATCATGCCTGATATAGGGGAATAGGAAGATGAAAGAACAAGGACACAAGAGACATGACATGTTTGTTTGTTTGTTTTCAAATAAAACAGGGTCATATTTATTTCTCATTATATATTTTTACAAGAAAAGAATAATGCCTAAGTTATCAAAATGCTGACACCATATCTGTACATTGTTGTTGTTGTTTAAAGATTTTATTTGTTATTCTCAGAGAGAGGGGAAGGGAGAGAGGCAGAGAAAGAGAGAGACTTCAATGTATGATTGCCTTTCACCTGCCTCCAGCCACGAACCTGGCTGGAGTCCTGACTTGCAACCTATTTCGTTGCCCTGGCTGGGAATCGAACCAGCGACCTCTGAGTTCCCAGGCCAGTGTATATTGTATTTTTAAACACAGTTCTTTCCCTGACACTTCAACACACTTGTCATTAAAATGCATTATATAACTAACTTTACTTTGTTTTTTATAATAATTTTAAAATATTTAAAATAAAAACCCCATCCATAAGCATCAAATAAAAGTCAGTGTTTCTAATTCCTCAAACCCCACTATTTCCTACAAGTAATCTGTATTAGTTAATAATTCCATGACTACTACTTCTATGTATTTACACATTCTCTTTCTATAAAAATTGTATGTAACTTCTGCAATTATTTTCTTTCACTTATGGGATCATGGACATTCTTCAAAATAAGTTAAGATAGTATTTAGTTTACTAGCTATTTACAGTTTTCAGGTTTTTATCCCAGCATAGCAATTTATTCAACTGTTTCCCTCCTCCAGATATTAGTTTTTTTAAGTTTTATTGCTGAAAAGTATTCTGCAGTAAAATTCTTGTATATATTACCTTTCAGTGTAAAGTGAAATTGTAAGGTTTACATGGTTTAACACTAAGAAAGTCCCCTCTATAAGGCTGTTATCAATTTATACATCCACCAATGAATATGATTGTCCTTTTCTCCACAGCCTTTGCAACAGTGGATAATATAAATCTTTCTAACTTATACAAATCTAATAGGCAAAATGTAGTATTTTGTTTTAATCTGCATTTTGGATTATAATGGAGAGTAGAGAGTTTTGAAAACCTTTTATTTTCATTGACTATTTTTATTCCTTCAGTGAACTTACTACTGATGATGACCTATATTTTTATTTATAGAATATGGATGTCATGTAAACTAACCTTTAGTTTTGTATATTTTATTTTATTTTTTTATTTTTACAGAGCACAGAAAAATATGGAACACTTCACAAATTTGTGTGTCATCCTTGCACAGGGGCAAGGATGTATCATTCCAATTTTAGTATATGTGCTGCTGAGCAAGCACTAGTTTTGTATATTTTAGACATTTATTTTAACGTCTTTGTCTTTTTTTTTTTTTTTTAAGATTTTATTCATTATTTTCAGGGAGAAGGGTAGGGAAGGAGGAAGAAAGGGAGAGAAACATCAACGTATGGTTGTCTTTCACCTGCCTCCAACTAAGGACATGGCTGGAGACCTGGCTTGCAACCTGGTTATGTACCCTGGCTGGGACTCAAACCAGCGACCTTTGGGTTTGCAGGCTGGTGCCTATCCACTGAGCTACCATCCAGGACTGTTTCTTCATTCTATACTTGTTGACTGTTTATTTCTTCCATATGTTTCAAAGCATTGACTTGAATCCCAGCTTCCTTCCCTTCACCATTGGTTTTGTGTGGGTTTTTCTTCATTTCACTAAGGATAGCTTTCACTTCTTCCCTATGCATTTGCCATACTCAGTTATGTCTATGAGCATTGTTATCACCAGTGTTTTGAAGTCTGCATCTGTTAGGTGGGCTGTCTTCTTGTCACTTAGTTCTCCTTTTAGAGCCTTGATCTGCTTCCTCTTTTGGGCCATACTTCTCTGTCTCCTCAACTTGACAGCCTCCTGTGTTTGCCTCTGTGTCTTAGGTAGAGTTGTTGCACCTGTTAAGTTGTAAGGGGTGGAGCTTTAGGTAGTCATCAGTGCTAGGTGACCCAGTTTCACCATCTTGTGGCACTGTATATGGGGGATGGGTCAGAGAGGGAACTTGCTCAGCACTTACTCCCCCATTTTTTGTAAGATCCATTTGTTCTTTTATTTTTTCATTTAATTTAGTTTATTGTTGTTGAATTACAGTTGTCCCAATTTTTCCCCATTGCTTTTCCCTGTCAGCACCCCACACTCCCACAGTCAATCCCCACCTTGTTGTTCCTGTCCATGTGTTCTTTATACCTGTTCCTTGACAAGACCCTTCCCTACTTTTCCCTATCATCCCCTCCCCAATTTCTTCTGGTCGCTGTCAGGCTTTTCCTTATTTCCATGCCACTGGTTCTATTTTGCTCATTAATTTTTTCTTCATTAGGTTCCACTTATAAGTTAGATCATATGGTTTTTGTCTTTCATAGCCTGGCTTATTTCACTTAGCATAATACTCTCAAGTTCCCTTCATGCTGTCACAAAGGGTAGGAATTCCTTCTTTCTGCTGTGTAGTATTCCATTGTGAAAATGTACCACAGTTTTTTGATCCACTCATCCACTGCTGAGCACTTAGGCTGTTTCCAGCTCTTCGTTATTGTAAGTAATGCTGCTATGAACATTGTGGTGCATAGGTTCTTTTGAATTGTCTTTTAGTATTCTTAGGAATCCCAGCAGTGGGATCAATGGATCAAAAGGCAGTTCCATTTTTAGTGTTTTGAGAAAATTCCATACCATTTTTCCACAAAGGCTGAACCAGTCTGCATTCCCACCAACAATGCACCAGGGTTCCCTTTTTTTTGCATCCTCACCAGCACGTGTTGTTTGTTGATTTGTTAATGATTGTCATTCTGATAGGTATGAGGTGGTATCTCATTGTGGTTTTAATGTGCATCTCTCTGATGGCTAGTGAGGTTGAGCATTCTTTCATATGTCTATAGGCCCTCTGTATGTCCTCCTCAGAGAAGTGCCTGTTCAGATCCTTGGCCCATTTTTATTTTATTTATTTATTTTTAAAGATTTTATTTATTATTTCCAGAGAGAGGGGAAGGGAGAGAGACAGAGAGGAAGAGAATCATCAATGTATAGTTGCCTTTCACCTCCCTCCAGCTATGGATCTGGCTGGAGACCTGGCTTGCAACCTGGTTATATGCCCTGGCTGGGAATCGAACCAGTGACTTTTGGGTTCACAGGCTGGTGCCTTATCCACTGTGCCACCAGCCAGGGCTGTGAATCCTCATTCTTTGTTCTTCTTTTTCAAGATTGCTGAGGCTATTCAGGGTAATTTATAATTCCATATACATTTTGAAATACTTGTTCTATATTCTGAAATATGTCATTGGTATTTTAACTGAGGTTACATTGAATCTATAGATTGCTTTGGGTAGTATGGGTATTTCAATGATGTTAATTCTTCCTATCCATGAACATGGTATATGGTATATGCTCCCATTTATTTATGTCTTCCTCAATTCTTTCTTCAGTGTTCCGTAGTTTTCTGAGTATAAGTCTTTTATTCCCTTGGTTAAGTGTATTCCTAGGTACTTTTTCTTCTTGCTAGAGTAAGTGGGATTTTCCCCTAGTTTCTGTTTCTGATATTTCATTGTTCATATGCAGAAATGCTTTTGATTTCTGAATATTGACTTTATATCCCACTATTTTGCCAAATTCACTTATTAGGTTGAATAGGTTTTTTTGGTGGAGCCTATAGGGTTTTCTATGTACACTATCATGTTATTTGCAAACAATGATGTTTTTACTTCCTGTTTTCCTATTTGGACCTTAAAAAATTTTTTTGTTGTCTAGGGTCTGATCTCCAAAATATCCAAAGAACTAATGCGACTCAACACCAGGGAGACAGACAGCCCAATTAAAAAATGGGCAAAGGACCTGAACAGACAACTCACTGAGGAAGATATACAAAGGGCCCAGAGGCATATGAAAGAATGCTCAACATCGCTAGTCATCAGAGAGATGCAAATTAAAACTGCATTAAGATACCACCTCACACCTGTCAGAATGGCA
>PVIW01015552.1:0-19421 GCA_004026585.1 Noctilio leporinus | reverse complement strand
CACTTGGCTATTGTAAATAGTGCTGCTATGAACATAGGTATACGTAGGTTCTTATGAATTGGTGTTTCAGGATTCTTTGGGTATAGTCCAAGTAGTGGAATTGCTGGATCAAAAGGCAGTTCCATTTTTAGTTTTTTAAGGAAACCCCATACTGTTTTCCACAGTGGCTGCACCAGCCTACATTCCCACCAACAGTGTATGAGGGTTCCCTTTGCCCCACATCCTCGCCAACACTTGCTGTTTGTTGATTTGTTGATGATTGCCATTCTGACAGGTGTGAGGTGGTATCTTATTGTGGTTTTCATTTGCATCTCTCTGATGACTAGTGATGTTGAACATTCTTTCATATGCCTCTGGGCCCTTTGTATATCTTCCTCAGTGAGTTGTCTATTCAAGTCCTTTGCCCATTTTTTAATTGGACTGTCTCTCTCCCTGGTGTTGAGTTGCATTAGTACTTTATATATTTTGGAGATCAGACCTTTGTCTGAGGTATCATTAGCAATTATGTTTTCCCATACAGTTGGTTCCCTTTGAATTTTGCTAATATTTTCTTTAGCTGAACAGAAACTTTTCAATTTGATATAGTCCCATTTGTTGATTCGTTCTTTGATTTCCTTTGTCCTTGGTGAAGTATCAGTAAACATATTTTTGCGTAGGATATCCAAAAGTTTACTGCCTATATTATTCTCCAGAACTTTTATGGTGGCACTGCTTATGTTTAAATTCGTTATCCATCTTGAGTTTATTTTGGTGTATGGTGTAAGTTGGTGGTCTAGGTTTATCTTTTTGCATGTTGCTGTCCAGTTCTCTCAACACCATTTGTTGAAGAGACTGTTTTTACTCCATTGGATGTTCCTTCCCCCTTTGTCAAATATGAGGTGACCATAGAGTCCTGGGTTAATTTCTGGGCTCTCTATTCTGTTCCATTGATCTATATGTCTATTCTTATGCCAGAACCATGCTGTTTTGAAGACAGTAGCCTTGCAGTATTGTTTGAAGTCCGGTATTGTGATTGTTCCTACCGTGTTCTTCTTTCTCAAGATTCTGGTGGCTACTCGTGGGTGTCTTTGGCTCCATATAAATTTTTGAAGTATTTTTTCTATTTCTGTGAAGTCTGTCATTGGTATTTTAATTGGAATTGCATTGAATATGTAGATTGCTTTGGGTAGTATGGACATTTTAATGATGTTAATTCTTCCCATCCATGAACATGATATATGCTTCCATTTATTTGTGTCTTCCTTGATTTCTTTCTTCATTGTTCTGCAGTTTTCTGAGTACAGGTCTCTTACCTCCCTAGTTAAGTTAATTCCTAGGTACTTTATTTTTCTTGTTGATATGGTAAATGGGGTTTGTTTTTTTTGCTTCTATTTCTGTTGTTTTATTATTGGTATACAAAAATGCTTTTGATTTCTGGGTATTGACTTTATACCCACCTATTTTGCTAAATTTGCTTGTTAGGTCGAGTAAGTTTTTGGTGGAGCCAATGAGGTTCTGTATGTACACTATCATATCATCTGCAAATAATGACAGTTTGGTTTCCTCCTTTCCAATTTGGATATATTTGATTCATTTTTCTTCTCTGATGGCTATAGCTAGAACTTCCAAGACAATGTTGAATAAAAGTGGAGAAAGTGGATAGGTTTTTATCTTTCAATTTGTTGATGTGGTGTATTACATTGATTGATTTTCGAATGTTGTACCATCCTTGCATCCCTTGATCATGGTGTATGATCTTTGTAATATACTGCTGAACCCAATTGGCCAATAGTTTGTTGAGAATTTTAGAATCTATGTTCATCAGCGATATTGGCCTGTAGCTTTCTTTCTTAGTTGTATCTTGACCTGGTTTGGGGATTAGAATAGAATAATATTGGCCTCATAGAAAGGGTTTGGGAGTCTTCCCTCTTCCTGAATTTTTTGGTAGAGTTTGAGGAGGATAGGAGTTAGTTCTTCTTTAAATGTTTGGTAAAATTCACCTGTGTATCTATCTGGCCCAGGGCTTTTTTGATTTGGGAGATTTTGGATTACTTCTTTAATTTCACTAGTTGTTACTGGCCTATTCAGGCTTTTTGCTTCTTCTGGGTTCAGGTTTGGTAGACTATACCTTTCCAGAAATGTGTCCATTTCATCCAGGTTGTCATATTTTTTTGTCATAGTTTGTAGTATTTTCTTACAATCTTTTGTATTTCTGAGGTATCAGTTGTGATTTCCCCTCTTTCAGTTCTGATTCTGTTTATTTGGGTCCTCTCTCTCTTTTTCTTGATGAGTCTGGATAAGGGCTTGTCAATTTTGTTTATTTTTTCAAAGAACCAGCTCCTGGTCCTGTCGATTCTTCGAGTTGTAGTTTGAATTGCTGAGTTATTTAGCTCTGTTCTGATCTTGATGATTTCCTTCCTTCTACTTGCTCTGGGCTTTGTTTGTTGTTGCTCCTCTAGTTCTTGCAGCTTTGTGGTTAGGTCATTTTTATAAACTACTTGTAACCTTTTTTGGAAATCCTATATTGCTATAAATTTCCCCCTGAGAACTGTGTTTACTGTATCCCATAGGTTTTGGGCTGTTGTGTGTTCATTGTCATTTGTTTCCAGGAACTTTTTGATTTCATCTTTGATCTCATTGTTGACCCCTTCATTGCTTAAAACCATGTTATTCAGTCTCCATGAGTTAGAGAATTTTTGGGTGTTTCCCTTGAATTTGGTTTCTAGTTTCAAGCCATTGTGATCTGAGAAGATACTTTGTATGATTTCAATTTTCCTATATTTGTGGAGGCTTGTCTTGTGACATACCACGTGGTCTATCTTGGAGAATGATCCATGTGCATTTGAAAAGAATGTGTATTTTGCTTCTTTGGGGTCAAAGACTCTGTATACATCAGTTAGGTCCATTTCCTCTAGAGTGTTGTTCAATGCCACAACATCTCAGGGGATTTTTTGTTTGGAAGATCTGTCCATTATTACTGGTGGCATATTAAAATCCCCTACTATTAGTGTGTTGCTGTCTATATCTTTCTTAAAGTCTTCCAAGATTTTCCCTGTATATTTCGGAGCTCCTATGTTGGGTGCGGATGTTTATCAGAGTTATTTCTTCTTGATGGGTTGTTCCCTTAAGTATTATGAAATGTCCACCTTTGTCCCTTTTTATGTCCTTCATTGTAAAATCTATTTTATCTGAAATCAGTATTGCTACTCCAGCTTTTTTTTTCATGTCCATTTGCTTGATATATAGTTTTCCATCCCTTCACTCTCAATCTGTGTTGATCTTTTGTTCTGAGGTGGGTCTCTTGAAGACAGCATATATGTGGGTCATGTTGTCTTATCCATTCAGCTACCCTATGTCTTTTGATTGGTGCATTTAATCCATTTACATTTAACATTATTGTTGATTGATACTTATTCATTGCCATTTTCTCCCTTTGTGTCTGTATTCCTCTTTGGCTTTCTCTGTTTCTTCATTTTATTTGTTTACTTCTTTTATAGCAGACCCTTTAGCTTTTCTTGCAATGCTGGTTTGGTAGAGATGTATTCTTTTAGTCTTTTTTTTGTCTGGGAAGCTCCTTATTTCTCCTTCTATCTTGAATGAGAGCCTTGCTGGGTAGAGTATTCTTGGTTGCATGCCTTTGTTTACTGTGACTTGAAATACTTTTTGCCATTTCCTTCTGGCTTGAGTTGTTTCTGTTGAATAATCATTGGATAGCCTTATTGGAGCCCCTTTGTATGTTATTTGTCTTTTCTCTCTTGATGCTTTTAGGATTCTTTCTTTGTCTTTGAAATTAACCATTTTAATAATAATGTGCCTTGGTGTTGGTCTGTTTGGGTTGATCCTCATTGGGACCCGTTGTGCTTCCTGAACTGGATTCATGTTTTCACTCATCATGTTAGGGAAAGTTTCTATCATGACTTTTTTGAACAGGTTTTCTGTTCCTTGTTTCTCTTCTCCTTCTGGTATCCCTATGATACAGATGTTGTTATGTTTTATGTTGTCCTGCAGCTCTCTTAACCCCTCTTCAGTGTTGGTCAGCCTTTTTTTATTCTCTTGTATTATCTTGGTGTATTTGTCTACATTACCTTCCAACTCGCTGATCCGGTCCTCTGCTTCCTCTAGCCTACTGTTGATTCCTTCTACTGTATTCTTCAATTCAGAAATTGTATTCTTCATTTTCTCCTGACACTTATTGATAGTTTCCATGTCCTTTTTCATGCTGTTGTAGTTCTCAGTAAGTTCCTTGTAACTTCCCTGGAGTTCTTTGTAATTTCCCTGGAGTTCTTTGTAGTTCTCCTGGAATTGTTTACAGTTTTCTTTGATGTGGCTAAGCTCACTGAGCTTCTCTATCATCATTCTTTTGAGTTCCTTATCTGATATTCCAGGTGCCTCTGCTTCATTTTGTGTTCTTTCTGGGGATTCTTCCTTTCCTTTTCGTGAGGGACTGATTCTTTTTTTCCTCATTTTGGGTATCTGTTCTTGCTTGCTCTTTATTTATTTATTTATTTATTTATTTATTTATTTTTGTTCTTTCCTTGGGTTAACCTGCTTTACTTCCTCACCTTAGTTGAGCCCCCTTCTGTGATAGGAGACTTGTGGAGTTCAATGTTGCCATCTCCCAGATTTTCTCCACTTGCTGTTCTTGGTGTGTCCTTTATTTGGGCTGTCTGGTTGTATTCTGGGCCTGTGGGCTTTTAGCAGAAACGAAAACAAAAACAAAAATCAAAAAACAAAAACAAAGAAACAAACAAACAAACAAACAAACAAAAAAAAACGAAAAGAAAATACCAAACCATACCAAAAAAAAAAAAAAATTGCAAAAGGAAAAAAGAAAAATGATAATAATAATAAGAAGAAAGGGTTTAGATGGCTGTTCACCCTTAATAATCTCTGACTGGTCCCTATGGATCCTGGACCTGAGGGCTTTTAGCAGAGGAAAAAAAAAAAAAAGAAAGAAAGAAAAAAAGGGATAAAGTCACAAGAGAAAGAGAAATCTATATTAATAAAGAAAAGGTTTAGGTGTCTCTTCACCCTTTATAGTCTCTGTTTGGTCCAGGTGGAGCCAGGAGCAGTGGGTTTTATTCAGGGAGAAAAGAAAGGAGAAAGAAATAAAGAAAGAGAGAAAAAAAAAGAAAAAGGATACGGGGAGAAGTCACAAGACAAAGAGAAATCAATTATTAATAAAGAAACGTTTTAGCTGTGTGTTCCCCCTTTATGATTTCTGATTGGTCCAGGTGGAGCCAGAACCTGTGGGCTTTACCAGGAAGAAAAGGAAAAGAAAAATTAAAAAAAAAAAAGGGCAAGGAAGAAAAGAATGAAGAAAGGGTTTAGAAAGGCTGGGGAAGGGAGAAATACTTAGATTGAGGACTGGGAATGCGTTATAGCTACAGAGTGAGTAGACTTTAATTCGAGAGTAGGGGGAGGGTCTTGGGTATTTAGGTGGATTGAGGTATAGGGGGGATTAAGAATATGTGAGAAGTAACTTTTGCAAAGTATATGTTGGGGCTTAATAGTTCATATTTCTCTTGGTATAATTCAGGTGCTTGAGATTGGCAGCAATCCCTTTCCTGAGACTGCCTCTTTTACTTGGTCAGGACTTTACAGTCTATAGTCTATATTCTAGCCGGTCTTGGTGCGTGGCAGGGCCTCTGATTGTCACAGTAGGGCTGATTGTGAGTGTCCGCCCCCAGGTAGGCTGGGCGTTCCACAGCCTGGCTGGGTTTTAGGGCTGCTGGTGTTCTGGAGCCCGTAGGGAGTCCCCTCCCACTCCTGGCGGAAGTTCCTGCCCAGGACGAGCACCCAGCACTTCTGCAGGGCAGCCTGCAACTTTGCTGGTCCCTGTGACGACTGGCCCCACCCCCGCAGTTCCAGGAGGAGGCCGGGCCTGTCCGTCAACACTCTCCAGAGTCCGCCTACACTGTCCCGCCTTTCCGGGGCGGGCACCACTCCTCTAAGCCAACCATCTCTCAGCGGAGTCCTTTAAGTGGCCTCTGTGATGAGCCCCTCCCAGACGTAGGAGGTGCGGCCTTTGTCTCAGGCAATGGCAGGTCAGTTGCCCCTGCTACTCGTTCCTGGCTTGCTATTTGGAGTTTCTGTGGAGCCTGGGGCCTGTGTGGTTGAGCAGGGCTGGGCCTCCCCCCTTGCAGGGGCTTCTAGCTGCTGTTTCCCAGGTGGCTCAGCAGCACCATTTTCGGCCCTCTTGCTTCCCAGGCTGGTGCACTTCCCGCTCCCCCACTCTGGCTTCCAGCAGGACTCTTCTCCTCCTCCTCTAGCCCCATGCGGAACCTCCTCTCCCTGTTGCAGGAGTGAGTCTCTCACAGTCCCTCCCCTGCAAGAGTTCAATTCCGCGTTCCCTACAGGTGTTTGCCCTGGCTGCCAGCACTTCACTGTTGAGACTTCCAGTCTCCAGGGTGCCCGGAGTTGTCTCAGTCATAAGCGCCCCTCTGGGCAGAGCCGCCCCTGCCCAGAGCCGACCTCGGCCCGCCGGCTGGTCGGCCAGGAACGCCTCACCTACTGTCCTGCTGGCCTCCTCTGCCTCTGGGCTGTGCTTCCCTGTGTCCAGATGCTGTCCATTCCAATTCCTAGGATCCTGAAGATGTCTCACGCTCCCTCTCTTGTCCTCTAGCTGCTTTGGTACTCAAGAACACCATCAGCACTGCTCTCTACTCTGTCGCCATCTTCCCTCCGCATTTTTTCTTCTTATCTTACAGTTGCGTCTAGAAATTCCAATACTACATTGAATAAGCGTGGCAAAAGCAAACACCCTTGTGTTTTTCCTAATCTTAAGCAGAATGCTTTTAGTTTTTATCTATTTAAGAAGGAAAGAGCTGTGACTTGTGTGGCTCAGTGGATTGGCACTGGCCTGTGAACCCAAAAGTCATTGGTTTAATTCCCAGTCAGGGCACATAACCAGTTTCCAAGCCAGGTCTCCTTCCAGGTCCCCAGCTGGACACAGGTGAGAGGTAACTATACATTGATGTTTCTCTCCCTTTCTTCCTCCTTCCCTTCCCTTCTCTCTAAAAATAATAAATAAAAATATTTTAAAAAAGAAAGAAAGAAAAGAAGAAAGAAAGAAAGAACGAAAGAAAGAAAGAATGAAAGAAAGAAAGAAAGAAAGAAATGCAGTCATTATAGGGGATTTTAACACCCCACTGTCAATGATAGATAGATCTTTCAAACAAAAAGTCAACAAGCATATTGCAGCATTGAATGACATTCCAGTTGAAATGGATGTAATTGATACATACAGATAATTTCACCCAAAAGAAGTAAAATATACATTCTTCTGAAACACATATGAATTATTTTAAAAGATAGACCGCATGGTAAGACACAAATCAATCTCTAACTGATTAAAAGTAGTCAAAATCATAACAAGCATCTTTTCAGATTACGATGGTTTCAAACTAGAAATCAACCTAAAGAAAAAAATAAATAAACATTTAAATACATGAAAACTGAATAACATGTTATTAAATAATGAATTAGTTAAGAATGAGATTGAAGAAGAAATCAAAAACTATCTGGAAACAAATGAAAATGAACACACAACAACTCCAAACCTATAGGGCACAACAAAAGCAGGCCCAAGAGGGAAGTTCATAGCAATAGAGGTATACTTAAAGAAGATAAATAAATCTCAAATAAACAACCTAATGCTACATCTAAAATAACTAGAGGGCTAACAACAGACCAAGCCCAAAACTTGTACTAGGAATGGAATAATTAAGATAAGAGTGGAATTAAATGATATAAAGACTTAAAAAATTATCCAAAAGATCAATGAATCCAGGAGCTAGTTCTTTGAAAAGATCAATAAAATTTACAAACCTTTAACCAGACTCACCAAAAATAAAAGACGGGGGACACAAATAAATGAAATCAGAAATGAAAGAAAAGTAATATCTGATACCACAGAAATACAAAAGATTGCAAGGAATTACTATGAATAACTATATATCAAGGAATTGGTCATGCTGTGCAAAATTAATACATTTCCAGAAACATACAATCTTCCGAAACTGAATCAACAAGAATTGGGAAACCTTAATAGACTGGTAACAACTAGCAAAATTGAAGCAGTAATCAAAAAACTCCAGGTACACAAAAACCCTGTATCAGATAGATTCACAGGTGAGTTTTGCCAAATATTCAAAGAACTAACACCTATCCTTCTCAAATTATTCTAAAAAATTCAGGAAGAGGGAAGGCTTCAAAACTCTTTTTTATAAGGCTTGTATTATCCTAATTCCAAAACCAAGTAAAGATACAACAAAGAAAGAAAATTATAGGTCAATATCTCTGATGAATATAGATGTTAAAATCCTCAGTAAAATATTATCAAATCAGATCTAGCAATACATTAAAAAGAAAATGCACCTTGATCAAGTGTGTTTTGTTACAGGGAGGCAAAGTTGGTAAAATATTTGCAAATCAATAAACATAATACACAACATAAACAAAATGAATGACAAAAATCACCAAAATCATGTCAATAGATGCTGAAAAGGTATTTGATAAATTCCAACACCCATTTATAATAAAAATACTCAGTTACATGGGAACAAATGGAGCATGCATCAACATAATAAAGGCATATATGTAAAACCTAATGCCAAGATCATAGTTAATGCAAAAATATTTTAGTTTGATGTAGTCCTATATATATATATTTTAATATATATTAATATTAAATTTAATATTAATAATAAATTTAAATTAATTTTAAATTAATAATAAATTTAATATTAATTTTATTGTTGTTGTATTACATCCATCCCCTTTTTGCTCCCCTCTGGCCCTCTCCCCACCCACCCATTCCCCAAAAAGTCAATCCCACCTGTTGTCCATGTCCATTGCTCCTTTATACTCGGTTCTTGTCTAAGGTGCTCCTCTTTCTTGCCTCTGCCTCCCCACTCCCCCCAACCCCTTTCCCCCTGACCACTGAAGGCCTATTCCTTGTATTCATATACTTGGTTCTGTTTTGCTTGTTGTTAGTTTTGCTCATTATTGTCCCGTAATGGGTGAGATCAAATGATATCTGTCCTTCACTGACTGGCTTATTTCACTAAGCATAATACTCTCCAGTTCCATCCATGTTGTTGCAAAGGGTACAAGTTCCTTCTTTCTTTCTGCTATGTAGAATTCCATTGTGTAAATGTACCAAAGTTTTTTGATCCAATCATCATCATCCACTGATGGGCACTTAGGCTGTTTCCAGCACTTGGCTATTGTAAATAGTGCTGCTATGAACATAGGTGTACATAGGTTCATATGAATTGGTGTTTCAGGCTTCTTTGGGTATAGTCCAAGTAGTGGAATTGCTGGATCAAAAGACAGTTCCATTTTTAGTTTTTTAAGGAAATCCCATACTGTTTTCCACAGTGGATAAAGGATTTAAATATAAGCAGTGCCACCATAAAGGTCCTGGAGAAAAATATAGGCAGTAAACTTTCGGATATCCTACACAAAAGTATGTTTACTGATACTTCACCAAGGGCAAAGGAAATCAAAGAACAAATCAACAAATGGGACTATATCAAATTGAAAAGTTTCTGTTCAGCTAAAGAAAATATCAGCAAAATTCAAAGGGAACCAACTGTATGGGAAAACATAATTGCCAATGATACCTCAGACAAGGGTCTGATCTCCAAAATATATAAAGAGCTAATGTGACTCAACACCAGGGAGACAGACAGCCCAATTAAAAAATGGGCAAAGGACCTGAACAGACAACTCACTGAGAAAGATATACAAAGGGCCCAGAGGCATATGAAAGAATACTCAATATCACTAGTCATCAGAGAGCTGCAAATTAAAACTACAAGATACCACCTCACACCTCTCAGAGTGGCAATCATCAGCAAATCAACAAACAACAAGTGTTGGTGAGGATGCGGGGCAAAGGGAACCCTCATACACTGTTGGTGGGAATGTAGGCTGATTTTATATTTTAAGTTCAAAAGCAGAAAAAAAAAAAAAAAAAAAACCCAGTAGTTTTCAGACTGGAGAGAGCAGTTATTACCATGGAGGGAATACAATTGTCTGGAAGCAGAACAGGGGACCTTGTGAAGTACCTTTGATATTCTTGACCTGGATTTGATTATATGACTATGAGCACAATATGGATATCTGTCAGGGGAGGGAAGTTCCCTGCCTATGTATGACTGGGCTTTCCTGTAGGGTCAGTCAAGGAGCTAGGCCTTAGAGTTAATCTTATCCTCAGAGCTTCCGGAACACTGGGATCCAGAGGTAACCAACTTAGCAACTTTGAGCCAGCTAATGTCACCCACTATGTTACTTTGTGGTATACAGCCTATTTTGTTCCTATGTATATATAGGATTGCCCTTGCTGTAAGATCGGAGCATGAACTGCAGTTGTGGAAGATTGGAAAAACCATGCATGGGAATGCCAGCACCCTTTAGCCCCTGGCTGCATGGAAGCAGGAGAGTAATTGAAGAAATGTCTGGACTCTTTGTGGTCATTAACCTAAGTTTGAAGCTATAGGGATAGGACAACAGTGTGTGAGCATGCCAACACTCTTAGCTGCTCCTGTACAGGGTGAGACAACTGAGCATGAGCACACCAACACTCAGCTTCCCGGCCATGTGGTCATTAGCTTTCTGCTACAATAAAGCATTCAAGCCTTCCTAAAGGCTCTGCACAGGTTATTCTTTACCCCCAGTAAAGCAACCTCCTTGCTATCATCACTTGGTGGTCTTGGACCCCTCAAGAGTGGACCTGACAACATCACCTTACTGCATACTTATGATTTGTGTATGTCATTGTGTGTATGTTCTGCTTTCTATACAATTACATTTATACAAATTGAGGGAAAACTAATATAAAGGATTCAAAGGAATTTTGTTTACTTCTCTGGGCTTTAGTTTCCATATCTGTTAGTTAAAGGGGCACAATTAATTTCTGTGTTCCACTCCATTTTTGATATTCTGTGATTACCATGCTGTGTTAGATGTTAAAACTTGGCTTCTCATTTAACAGAAGATAATATTTGCACATGCATGAGGAGAGATTAGCTCAGTTTAGGAGTCTCAGTCCTTGCTTCTCCCTGCTGGTCAGTCCACATACCTCCTTTTTATTCAGCATCACAGACAACTCATTGGATATCCTATTGAGTCTACGTTTAAAATCCATTATGACTGTCACCTTTTGCCTCAGGTGCATTGCTGCCCTCTTATTCTGGGCTCTATCAGCTCTCACCTGAACTGTCGTAAAGCTTCTAAACTGTAGTCAGCTATTCTGTCCTATTGTTCTTTAACACAGCAGCCAGAGCCTTTGAAAACAAGGATTAGATAGTGTCAAGGGTTCTGTAAAAGTGGTGAAATAGTCCTTCTGTCATTCAGAGCAAAACAATGACCTTAAAACTTCTGCAATATCTGATGTCTGGAAGTATCTCTGAATTCCTCTGTTGTCACTCTCCCTCTGGTTTATGCCACCTGAGCTATACACACCTTCATGATGGTCCCAGGCCAGGTAGGCCAAACATGCTAATGTATCAAGGCATTTTCACATGTATTTTCTTCTACCTAGAGTAGTCTTCCCCCATTATTTGCAAAACAAGCTACTTCTCAACATTCACACTGTTGCTTAAGCATCACCTACTTAAAAACACTTTCCCTGACCACCTTATATAATTTCACACAACCGCACCTTCAAAAGACCTAGCTGTATTCATCTGATAGTTTCACTACTTCTTTCCTTAGCACTTTTTTTTTAAAGATTTTATTTAATTATTTCTTGAAAGAGGGAAATGGAGAGAGGCAGAGAGGGAGAAAGACATCAATGTACGGTTGCCTTTCACCTGACTCCAGCCACAGATCTGACTGGAGACCTGGTTTGCAACCTTGTTATATGCCCTGGCTGGGGAATCGAACCTGCGACCTTTGGGTTCGCAGGCCGGGGCCTTACCCACTGTGCTACCAGCCAGGGTTCCTTAGCACTTTTTAAATTTAAATATATTATTGTTTTATTACATCCATCCCCTTTTTCCTTCCCTCTGTCCCCTTCCACACCCACCCACTCCCCCTCCAAAGTCAGTCCTACTTGTTGTCCATGTCTATAGTCGTTCCAGACTAGTTCCGTGACTAAACTGCTCCCCTTCTTTGCCTTCCACTCTCCTTTCCCACCTCTCCCCTCCCTCTGTCCACCTGGAGATCTATTCATTGTATTCATATATCTGGTTCTATTTTGCTTATTTGTTTGTTTTGTTCATTATTGTCCTGTAATGGGTGAGATCATATGGTATTTGTCTTTCACTGATTGGCTTATTTCACTAAGCATAATACTTTAAGTTCCATTCATGTTGTTGCAAAGGGAAGGAGTTCCTTTTTTCTTTCTTCTGTGTAGTATTCCATTGTGTAAATGTACCAAAGTTTTTTGATCCAATCATCCACTGATGGGCACTTAGGCTGTTTCCAGCACTTGGCTATTGTAAATAGTGTTGCTATGAACATAGGGGTATGTAGGTTCTTCTGAATTGGTGTTTCAGGGTTATTTGGGTATAGTCCTAGTAGCAGATTTGCTGTATCAAAAGTCAGTTCCATTTTTAGATTTTTACAGAAACTCCATACTGTTTTCCATAGTGGCTGCATCAGCCTGCATTCCCACCAATAGTGCACCAGGGTTCCCTTTTCCCCACATCCTCGCCAACACTTGTTGTTTGTTGATTTGTTAATGACTGCCATTCTGACAGGTGTGAGATGGTATCTTATTGTGGTTTTAATTTGCATCTCTTTGATGGCTAGTGATGTTGAGCATTCTTTCATATGCTTTTGGGCCCTTTGTATGTTTCCCTCAGTGAATTGTCTGTTCAGGACCTTTGCCCATTTTTTAATTGGACTGTCTGTCTCCCTGGTGTTGAGTTGCATTAGTTTTTTATATATTTTGGAGATCAAATCCTTGTCTGAGGTATTATTGGCAGACATGTTTTCCCATACAGTTGCTTCCCTTTGAATTTTGCTGGTGTTTTCTTTAGCTGAACAGAAACTCTTCAATTTGATATAGTCCCATTTGTTGATTTGTTCTTTTATTTCCTTTGCCCTTAATGAAGTGTCAGTAAACATATTTAGATATGTGTAGGATATCTAAAATTGTCCTGCCGATATTTTTCTCCAGGACCTTTATGGTGAGACTGCTTATGTCATACTAAGCATCTTCTCAGATCACAATGGCTTGAAACTAGAGACCAATCTCAAGGGAAAAAAACAAAAACACTCACTCATGGAGACTGAATAACATGCTTTTAAGTAATGAATGGGTTAACAATGAGATCAAATATAAAATCAAAATGTTTCTGGAAACAAATGACAATGTATATACAACAGCTCAAAACCTATGGGGCACAGCAAAGGCAGTCCTCAGAGGTAAATTCATAGTAATTTAGATCTACCTAAAAAGGTCAGAAGAAGCTTATACAAACACCCTAACCACAAAGCTGCAAGAACTAGAGGAACAACAACAAACAAATCCCAGAGCAAGTAGAAGGAAGGGAATCATTAAGATCAGAGAAGAAATAAATAACTTAGAGACACAAACTACAATTCGAAGAATCAACAAGTCCATGAGCTGATTTTTTGAAAAAATAAACAAAATGGCAAGCCTTTATCCAGACTCATCAATAAAAAGACAGACAGGACCCAAATAAACAGAATCAGAAATGACAGATGAGAAATCACAACTGATACTTCAGAAATACCAAGAATTGTAAGAAATTACTGCAAACATATGGCAAGAAATCTGATAACCTGGGTGAAATGGACAAATTTCTGGAAATGTAAAACCTCCCAAAACTGAATCCAGAAGAAGCAGAAATCCTAAATAGGCCAATAACAACCAGTGAAATTGAAGAAGTAACCAAAAATCTCCCAAAGCACAAGAGCTCTGGACCAGATGGCTACATAAGTGAATTCTACCAAACATTTAGAGAAGAACTAACTCCTATCCTTCTCAACCTATTCCAAAAAATCCTAGAAAAGAGAAGACTCCCAAACTCTTTCTATGAGGCATTTTAATTTTTTTTAAATCTTATTGTTGTATTAAGTTTATCCCATTCTCCCTCCTGCTGTCCCCAACAGTGCTCCCACTCCCCCCTGCACCAAATTCTATTCCAATTGTTGTCCAGGTCCATGGGTCATCCATGCTAGTTCCTTGACTAACCTATTCCCCTTCTTAGCTTCATATTCTCCCTTATCATCGCTTCCTCCCCTCTGCACACTGAAGGTCTCTTCCTTGTACTCATGTCTCTGGTTCTGTTTTGCTTGTTTGTTTGCTTTGCTTATAAGTGCCCTGTAATGAGTGAGATCATATAATATTTGTCTTTCACTGACTGGCTTATTTCACTAAGCATAATACTTTCTAGTTCCATCTATGTTGTTGCAAAAGGTCAGAGCTTCTTATTTCTTTCTGCTATGTAATATTCCATTGTGTAAATGTACCAATTTTTTTTTAGCCATTCATCCACTGATGTGTAGCTAGGCTATTTCTAGCACTTAGCTATTGTAAATAGTACTGCTATGAACATAGGGGTACATAGATTCTTCTGAAGTGGTGTTTCAGAGTTCTTCGGGTGTAATCCTAGTAGTGGAATTGCTAGATCAAAAGGCAGTTCCATTTTTAGTTTTCTAAGAAAATTCCATATTGTTTTCCATAATGTCTACAACAGTTAGCATTTCCACCAACAAGGCACCAGGGTTCCCTTTTCTTCAAATCCTTGCCAGCACTTGCTGTCTGTTGATTTATTGATGATTGCCATTATGAGAAGTGTGAGGTGTTATCTTATTGTAGTTTTAATTTGCATCTCTCTGATGTTGAACATTTTTTCAAACACCTATGGGCCATTTGTATGTCCTCCTCAGAGAAGTATCTGTTTAAGATCTTTGCCCATTTTTTAATTGGCCTGTCACCCTTGTATATCCTATGAATAAATAGTTTCATTGATACTTCTCCAATGACAAAGGAAATGAAGGAACAAATAAACAATTGGAACTATATCAAACTGAAGTTTCTGTTCAGCTAAAGAAAACACCAGCAAAATTCAAAGGGAACCAACTGTATGGGAAAACATATTTGCCAATGATACCTCAGATAATGGTTTGATATCCAAAATATATAAAGAACTTATGTGCCTCAACACCAGGTAGACAGACAGGCCATTATAAAATGGGTAAAGACCTGAACAGATACTTCTCTGAGGGAGACATACAAAGGGCCCAAAGGCATATGAAAGAATGTTCAATATCACTAGCCATAAGAAAGATGCAAATTAAAACCACAATGAAATACTACCTTATACTTGTCAAAATGGCCATCATTAACAAGTCAACAAACAACAAGGGCTGGCCAGGATGTGGAGAAAAGGGAACTCTGGTGCACTGTTGGTGGGAATGCAAACTGGTGCAGCCACTGTGGAAAACAGTATGAAATTTCCTTTAAAAAAACTCAAAGTGGAACTTCCCAGTGATTCCACTGCTAGGATTATACCTGAAGAACTCTGAAACACCAATTCAGGGAACCTATGGAACCCTATGTTCGTAGCTGAGCTATTCATAATAGATAAGTGTTGGAAAAAGCCTAAGTGCCCATATGTGGATGAATGCATCAAAAAACTTTGGTACATTTATACAATGGAATGCCACACAGCAGAAAGAAAGAAGGAACTTATACTTTTTGCAACAACATGGATGGAACTGGAGAGTATTATGCTTAGTGAAATAAGCCAGTCAGTGAAAGACAAATGCCATATGATCTTACTTAATACAGGAAACTAATGAACAAAACAAACAAGCAAAATAGAACCAGAGGCATAGGAACAAGGAACAGACTTTCAGTGTGCAGAGTGTAGCAGGAAAGGGGAAAAAGGGGCAAAGATGTGGAGAAGTTTAGTCAAGGGACTAGCATGAACATGGATAACATATAGGCTTGACTATGGGAGGGAGAATTGGGAGGGTGTGGTATGGAAGAACAGTGGAGGAAACATAGGGTAAATGTAATATAACAATGATAAAATAATGAAAAAAGAAAAGATGATAGATATACTGCCTATATTTGTGACAAAAAAAAAGTTAATGAAAGATACACTGGATATATTTTCCAACTTCCCTATTTATAAAAAGAAAAAAAATAATTTCCAAGTTGTTTTCTATTCTCACTATGTTTAGCTTTAAATTATGTTGGTAAGAAAACCTGCTCTACCTTGGATATCTGGTGAACCTACAGGGCACTGATACTCTTAAGCTGGTGAATATGAAAAAGCCTCCTCTCTCTTTTCAAGGTGAATGATTCAAGTTGTGCTTTTAAGGTTTTCCTTTTTTCAAATTTATTTTTATGTTGTCTTGAGATGTTGTTAGTAAATACTAAATACACTTGAGTTTTAAATTGATGTCTGTCTGTTGACTGTACCACCCTGACAATTGCTTCACTGTACTGAGCCCCAAAAGTCAGTTATATATTGGAAACACTATTTCCTCTTTAAGATTTCAATGCTGTAAGGTGTGTAAAGGCACCAGCATAGTGCCTAGAAATAGGAAGTGCTAGTTATCATTAAAATGTAACATAATTTCAGCCTTATTTATAAAATGATATTCTATTTTAAGGCTTTCTTTAGTTACTAAACTATGAGCAGAGAAAACAGATAAAACTGCCATGCGTATGATTAAACTATTCACCAATAATCAGCATAATAACAGAGAATGTTTAAGTTGGCACTTTTATTTTCAACAGGGTTTCATAGCCATCAGCATTTCATGTGAACACCAAAGTGCATAAATGCTTTTGCAAGCCATGAAAACCCTGCATTGGTATGTTAGAGATTACTAACTCCATAGGGCAAACAGAACAAATGCATGCAAACATGAACAAACTGAATCTTTAATTCATTTTAAGGAAAAAATCATGTTGGATGACCTAGTGCTTTGAGATGTAAATAAAATCAAGTTGGCCAATTCTAAGTTTTAAGAGGTTTAAATTTTTCTTTAGAAACTTTAGAATTTTAGTTGGTATCATATTATGGTCTTCTGAGCCTCAACTTCCCTACTTTTTCCTAATTAAATATGTTTATATTTTGTTTTTAAGTGCTATTCCTTCCCTGCACCACTTCACTCAGTGGACCACTGTAGCCTTCTATCTTTAAGAAAATATTTTTTTTTTAATAGAAAGGAATCATCAGTATAGTATATGTAAGTGGAGTAGACACTTTTGGAATTGCAGTGGTATGGAGTGGAGGAGGGAGAAGAGGTCACATTTCAGCTGAACAAAACCCTACAAAGTTGAATGTGAAACACCCCCTTGTGTGAAATGTCAGTAGGACAGCCTTACACTTGGCCTTTCTCTGGTTGTTTCTCTACCGTTAGCCCTAGCTTTAAATTCCCATTTTTCTCACCACTTCACAGATGGTTGTTTCTCATCCCTCCCTTCTCTGGCCTTTCCCCTCTCATGATGAGAGAAGCCAAGTCTGCCAGCATTGTGAGTAGAGCCCTTAGGCTTGTCGTATTCTTATTTGCTTCCTGCCGAACATGTCATCATGGTATTTGCCAAACATAGCCATTTGCTTTCCTAAGAAAAATTACATTTTCTGCAGGTAAGAGAACTTTTCAAAATTTTATCTCCATGTATCTGCCATGTCTGGTAGAACCAAGGGTCACTAGCTTCCATGGTAATTGATTAAAATATTAAAAGAAATAAAGACTATGAAGCAAATCTGGCTTTAGTATCTGATCTGTAACTTAGGCAGATCTGAAGCTGTTTCTACCTAATATTAATATTAGGTAGAAATGTGTTCATTTTCAAATATTTATTAAATGACTAGTATGTAAATCACTTTATTGAGTCTAGAAATACAAAACAGACAAGTTCCCTATTCTCATAAAGAGCTTTCATTTTAGTGGAGAAGTCACATATCACAATTACTATAGAATTACAATTCTCTTCTATTGCTTTAAGAAGACAGAGAGAAAGTATTCTATATATAAATATACTTGAAGGACTTAACCTGGACTGAAAAGAGAGGCACTCTCCCTAAAGACAGGACATTGAATCTGAGGCCTCACGGATGAGCAAGGTGGGTGGATTTGAAGGTGGATTAGACAGATGGTGGAGCAAGGAGTGTTCTTAGCAGAGATCCAGGGAAGAGGATATTCTTAGAAGACCAGGGGAAAAGGAAGAAGTTAGCCTGGTGAGTATATTGAGCAGAAAGGGGCAGAGAAGAGTCTGAATGTGGGAGCAAAAGGTTATTATGTGGAGTATTTGGGGGCACATTACAGCCTTTATGTTTGATTCTATTAACCACTGGTAAATCACTGAAAATGTTTCATATCTCATTTTCTTAAAGAGATACTTTGGTTTATTTATCTTTCTAAATGTGATCATCAAGTCATTGAGTGAACCTGAAATGGAGAGCACATTGAAAGAAATTGTTTATTTATCTTTAAGAAACAGAGTGTTTCAAGTATTTTTATTCCTGTCACGTATAAGAGGAACAGTTGTGGAACTGATTTGGGTCTGAGTTCCTCCTCCCTCCACATCTGTTCTCCTCTCTAGAATGTATCCTAATTTTTATTTAGAGAATTCACTCTTTCCTAATTTGCAACCATGTAACTTTAGGAGGAGGAAGAGCTCCAATAGTAGAATGTGAGGGACTGTTAGTGTGTATATTTCATATTACTCTATCATTATAATTAGATTAGAGAAAGGTTGCCCATTAAACCTTGAGAAATTGGCTAGATATTTTAGAGCTAGAAAATGTTGCCTTTCTGTGAGCTTTGAAATAATTTTCTTTACATTTTTAAAGAGTAATTTGATTTAAGATTCTTCCCCCACTCCCCTCTTTCTTTCCTTTATTTGATTTAAGATTCTTCCCCCACTCCCTTCTTTCTTTCCTTTATTTTTATTCCTCCTCCCTCTTTTCCTCCTCTTCCCCTTTCTTCCTCTTCTCCCTTTCTATTTGACATTAGTGAGGATAAAGCCACTAACTGATATTAAGCCTCACAGGTGTAACTAGAACCAATGAGAAGAAATTAAGGACAAACCAAAATGGCTTTCTATCAGATAAAAAAGAAAGAGAAAATTAGTAAGGGAGAGAGTGAGAATGAGAGAGAGAGAGAGAGAGAGAGAGACTTTAAGTTCCTGAACACCAAATTGCTTTCAGTTTTCTGAGGATTTATTCACATTTTCATATATCCAATAATGTTTGCTCTGCTCAAAATTGTCTTTATTTTAGATGCTGAAAAGGCATTTGATAAAGTGCAGCAACCATTTATGATAAAAAACCCTCAGCAAAATGGGAATAGAGGGAGCATACCTCAACATCATAAAGGCCATCTATGAGAAACCTGAAGCCAACATCATACTTAATGGACAAAAACTGAAAGCTTTCCCCCTAAGATCAGGAACGAGACAAGGCTGCCCACTTTCTCCACTTCTATTCAAC
>PVIW01015551.1:0-19422 GCA_004026585.1 Noctilio leporinus | reverse complement strand
ACTTTGGTACATTTACACAATGGAATTCTATATAGCAGAAAGAAAGAAGGAACTTGTACCCTTTGCAACAACATGGATGGAACTGGAGAGTATTATGCTTAGTGAAAGAAGCCAGTCAGTGAAGGACAAATATCATATGATCTCACCCATTACGGGACAATAATGAGCAAAACTAACAACAAGCAAAACAGAACCAAGTCTATGAATACAAGGAATAGGCCTTCAGTGGTCAGGGGGAACGAGGTTGGGGGGAGGGGGGAGGCACAGGCAAAGAAGGGGAGCAGCTTAGACAAGAACCTAGTATAAAAAAACCGTGGATATGGACAACAGGTGGGATTGACTTTGGGGGGAATGGGTGGGTGGGGAGGGGGACAGAGGGGAGCAAAAAGGGGATGGATGTAATAAAACAACAATAAAAAAAAAAAAAAAAGACCCTATGTCTTTTGATTGGTGCAGTTAATCCAGTTATATTTGAGGTTATTATTCATAGATACTTTCTCATTGTCAAATTTTCCCTTTGTGTCTGTGTTCCTCTCTGTCTCTCTGTTCCTTCATCTTCTTAAAGCAAACTCTTTAGCACTTCTTGCAATGCTGGGTTGGTTGTGATGTAGTATGTTAGACTTCTTTTATCTGGAAAACTCCTTATTTTGCCTTCCACTTTGAAAAGAGCCTTGCTGGATAGAATAGTCTTTGATGTAGGCCTTTGTTTTTTGATTGCTTGGAATATTGTCATTCCCTTCTGGCTTATAGTGTTTCTTTCTGCTAAGAAATCAGTTGATAATCTTATCGGAACTCTTTTGTATGTTGTTAGCTGTTTCTCTCTTGCTGCTTGTAGGATTCTCTTTGTCTTTGAAATTTGCCATTTTAATTATGCTGTATATTGGTGTGGGCTGCTATGGGTGCATCTTTCTTGGGACCCTCTGTGCTGCCTGCACTTGCATGAATTATTCTCTCCTCAAGTTAGGGAAGTGTCTCATCATTACTTTTTCAGATCCCTTTCTATCCCTTTCTCCTCATCTTCTCCTGGTATCCCTATGATATGAATATTATTATATTCCATGTTGTCCTGTAACTCTCTTAAAACCTCTTCATTCTTTTTAATCTTTTTTCATTTTGTTGCACTGTCTGGAAATTTTTTTCTAGTTTGTCCTCTAGCTCACTGATATGATCCTCTGCTTGATCTAGCCTGCTTTTGATCCTTTCTACTACATTCTTCGATTTAGAAATTGTATTCTTCATTTCCTGCTGGCTCTTATTGATAGTTTCTATGTCCTTTTTAAAGCTTGTATAGTTCTCAGTAAGATCCTTGTAGCTTCCCTGGAGTTCTTTGTAGTTCCCCTAAAGTTGTTTGTAGTTTTTTATTTGTTTGTTTGTGTTTTTTTTTAGCTCACTGAAATCATTGAGCTTCTCTATAATTTTTATTTTGAATTTCATGTCTGATAGTTTGCTTGCCTCTATTTCATTTAGCACTCTTTCTGGGGATTCCTCCTTTACTTTTGATGGAGTGTTGTTTCTTTGTCTCCCCATTTTAGGTGACTTTTCTTGTTTGTTTCTGCTTCTTAATTGGTCTTCAACAAAGTTATTTTTAAGCTTTTGGGTATCCAAGGTGTTAGGTGAATACAGTACAGATACAGAAATTAATAGGACAGGATCATTGTCTCCAATGGTTGCAAGTACAAAAGATACCCACATGCAGTGTTAGTTATGGGAGCACTTGAGAAGTATGGTGCCTAATGTATCATCAAGTCACATTTTGAAAGGGAAGGAATCCGTGTTACCTGTAACAAGATGGACAAAAAGGTTTTGAAGAATCTGACTTTTGAGTTGGTCCTAGAAAGATGCTATTATTTGGGAAAAGAGAAAAAACTCAGTAATCATTCCAAGAGGAGCAAGCAACATGAGCACAGCTAAGAAGCAAGGAGAGGTGAATTAATATTGATTAAGAATCTAATATTTATGAGGTTATCTATTACTACTACAGGCAAAAATATTAATAAAGACAAGTTTGATGAGAACAGGTTGTTTGATTATTTGAAAAGGGAAGGTTTATAAATTCATATAGCTGTAGTAGTATTAAAAGTACATATAGCAGGAAATAGTATAATAAAAAAGTCTGTTTCATTTTTTCTGTAAAATGAAAAATAGTTTCCATTTACCAATAACTCTATCAATTTGAATTTTTGAGTATGTCAACTATCTACTACATAGTATAATGTTTATTGTTCTCAATGTCTCAGTTTGATCACTATCAGCTTCAACTGATCTACCCAATCATGGAGCATAGTTCACTGAAAAATCTCGAGCACAAAACTTGGCAAACCACTTTTGACATACGTGATCAGTCACAACTCCTCCATGTGAAAAATATGCTCACCCAGTCCATGAAACAAACTGACAATGAGGCCAGGAGTAAAGCAAAAGCAAGGCATTTATTTGTATTCTTGCAAGAGCAGGTGCCTGGTGGGACTAGTGGGCAGGCACACTGAAGTGGGAGAAATGGACAAATTTATCCCTGATGCAAACAATCCCTTCCCCTTTTCCTTGCTGGCTGAGTACTTTGGAGTCACAATCTGGCATAATCATATCTAAAGAAATGATTGGACAGTTTGAGCCCTAGCTCCTTTCCTTTGTTCTTGAAGGTACCGGTGACTAGCTTAGTCCCATCCTCACTTTGTTAATCCTGTTAACTCAGAGACCTCCTGATTTGTTTGTAGTCTGACTCAGCTGTTAACCATTCCCTAAAATGGTATAGTCCAGTTTGAGAGTCATCTTTTTTCTTATCCACTACATCCACTGTACAAATCTTTTTTTTTTTTTTTTTTTTTGCATTTCAGTCTTGTTTTAACCTTTCTTGAAATAATATGGCATAATATGCCAAAAATGTTTATCATGTTCTTCCACCTTCAATACTGAAATGGCTACACAAAATCCACCAACTTCAGTACGTTTTGTTTTGTTTTGTTTGTTTTTGTTTTTAATGCACTCTGATATGACAGTTGTCACAATACAATCTTACAAAATTGTTTCAAGTGAAATTAAAGACAACTAAGCACTACAAGAGCTGTTACAAATGAATGAGTAGCAGAGGGAAACAAAGGCAGGGCCCTCACCACTGCAACCTAGCAAAGCACTTAACATAGGAGGCTAGAAGCAAAGGGAGACATGTCTCACCTGCTGACCCAGTAATCCTGAGCCTGGTCTAATAAGGCTGCCAGGCATTTTAGCAACACAAGTAAACTATGATAGTGCAGAGGAAGCCCTTGAAAGTCTGTGACTGTGTCATCTCCACTAGCTGGGAAAAGGAAACTTGAGGCTGTGTATTCATCCCAAGGCCTGGAAGAGGAAGAAAGGCCTCTAAAACAACTTTGGTTAACTGCCTGCCTCCCATCACGTACACAAAATGAACAAATAGTCTACAGCAAGATAACTATTCAGGCCAACAGACCCCACCTATACCTATGTTTGGCTAGTCACATCTCCCTGGGGAGAGCTGGCACTATCTTCATCAGAGTTACATAATCAATATGTAACTCTCTCACCCCCACCCCACCAACTATATAGTCCTCAGAACAAATAATTTTCTCCCTTCTTTTCCCTTCACCCTCTGGCTACCTGGGCTCTGGTTGTACAGGTGCTGGTCACCCAGACTTTGACCACTCTTGCTTTTGCTTTCCCATTCATTAATAAACTTTGCACGCATGCTAATAAGCTTACCAATCAGTGTAATTCTTTATTGCATTATTGAGAAGAACCAGGGTTTCTCTGGTAACAGCCATCTTACAGGAAAAAAAAAAAAAAAAAAAAACGAGTTTTTTGTCAATCCGATACAATCATACACCATCTAAAAAACTGTAGAACCATTCAAAATAATTATCTGTGGTTGGAGACCCAAAATGTAGGAAGAGTAGAGTGAGAAATAAGTCTGAAAATGTAGTTAGAAATACAGGGTATGCACAATAAAGTGGCAATAACCTTGCATCCCCTTATTTCACCTGCTTCTTATTAATTTTGAAAAACTATGTTTCTAAGGTTATGATTTAACATCATTGTTTCAGATATAAAGTATTAAATTCTGAGAGCAACTGTCATGTTGAAGGAATATAATGTTAGAGCAACCATCATTTCTGGACTGCTTGCAGGGCCAAGTGCTAAGGGAATTGTGGATTTCAATAACATCCCTTTACATTCAGTTTACAACATGAAGAAGGTGTCTGATGCTGATCCTGATGTTGTCATACCAACAAGGAAAATGCATAAGGTACACAAGGATTGCACAAGTCCACATATTGTACACAGAATCCAGGAGATCATCAACGAAGATCCAGGATGTTTACCTTTATGTTTTGAGAGAAGTAGTTGTACTGTGGATGAAGCAAGTTGCAAATAGATGTCATTTTATCTTCCAACAAGATGGTGCACCAGCACATAATTCCAAAGAGATGCAAGCGTTTCTGAGAGTCAATGTTTCTGAATTCTGGTCAAAGGAAATCTGGCTACTTAGTTCACCAGATGCAAATCCTTTAGACTATTATGTATGGAGATTTTGTGAGAAAGAAGTTAATAAACAACCTCATTCCAATGAAGAGGTTGTTAAAGCTAAGATTGCAAACCTTATGATGTCCATGGATAAAGAAAAGTTCATTAAAGTGTGTTCAGAACTCTGAAATCGAATTGAGTCTATTATTGCAGCTAATGGAGACTTTTTTGAACAATTTGAAAATTAATGACTATGTTTATGTGTTTATATATAAGAATAAATTTATTTCAAAATATAACACTTTTGTGGTATGCTGTTTATTTTACTAAAATTTTGCCAATTGATTGCATGCACCCTGTAATTCTATGAAGTATCTTGAATGCCCAAATTAGAAATTCATAATATGGGTTAAAGACATTGGAATCATTAAGTGTTTAAGGGCAGACATAACTCTTATGTGATGTTTAGAAAATTAATACAGCGACCAAGTAGCCAGATAGAAACACCAAAATGGGGGGATATTGAAGAAAGACAAAACAAGTAGGTTTTGGACATGGGTTTTTGTTTTAAAATATTTGTAGACCAGTAGTTTTCTCTTTATTTCAATTTTTTTCAATTCCATGCAAAGTTCTATTATGGCATTACTTGCTTCATTTCTTCATTTGCTTAACTCTGTTAGCAGTTTGCTCATTTCAGTGTGCTTTATTTTCCATCCCCCTCTCTATCTCATGAGGATCATAGAGTTCTCACTCTGTACTTGTGTGGACTAACCTTATAACAGCCCTCTGAAAAAGGCAAGTGCCCTCCAATGCTTAGAGCAATACCCCAGCTCCTAAAGGAGTCTGTTTCATTTTAAATGGCTAATAATTATGAAATGTTAAGCAAATCCCCATTTCATAAAATGAGAAAACAGAAGTATGTAGAGGTTAAATTAGTCACTCAAGGTCACTTGACTCTGAAACTCTGAAGCTGGGCTTCTAACTCAAAAGGGAAAATCTTGCCTTCTTATCTTAATTGTCACCAGTTTTAAAGGTGTTCTTATTCTCCTTCTTCTATGTATACTCTCTCTCTTTTCATTTGTTGAATCTTTTCATTGGCCTATTTTGGTATTTACCAATCTTTTTCAGTTTATGAGTAAAATTATCCAAAATTGTTTTTAAATGTTTCTACAACTCAGTAATGTGAAGTATGTTCATTCTCAGGTTGGGAACACTCAACACAACTTTCGCAGTTCAACATACTGAAAATCTCTTGGGTTTTGTGCCTCCTTTTCTCTAGACCTTTACCCATGAGCTTCTGGGTTATTACACCTGGAGTTATGAGAATCAGAAAAATCAATCACTGAAACACAAGTAACAGATGGGTTGGATCATAAAAATGTGAGTAAGAGGAAATTGTTTAGAATTCCAGTTCCTATGTGTGCAACATACAATAGAACACACACACGCAACCAATCTCTGCCTATAATTAGTCTTCTGGTATTGCCTTTATGGTAAACCATCTGTTTCCTTATTGCTAGATGTATGGTTAGCACTTCTGAGACATTAAGTATAGGATTGACTACATTATTGCATATGTTTTGTAAGTTTCTAGAGGGTTCCTGGCTATTTTGTAAGTTCTAGGTATTCAGTATTTAATTTTCCCAATAAGTGATGTAATCTTTGAAGATGAGAATCAGATTTCTTTCAAATAGCAATTTCCCTTTCATTTCTCCCCTATAGGAAATTCTCCATAAATTCTCCAAACACGTACACACACTTGCACACTTTCACACTTTCACATAGACACACACATGGTAGGGGCCTGCTCTCTTTCAAATACCACTTATTGAAATTATACTATTTTGGAACTAGATTTCCTTTTTTGATTGAGTCTCTTTTAAAAGTTAATTGAGAAAAAATTAAGTGGCTTAGTTTTCTATCCAATTTCACATTCTGCAATAAGATTCTTTTGTTGTTGTTAAATATCTAGCCTATTTGAATAAAGGCTCATACGTGCCATGGCTTTCATGGGATTTCAAGACTAAACTAGACAGTTTCATAGCAAACAAGCAAGATTATAATTTTCTATATTAATCATAACTATTGAGTACCTATGGTATGCTGGATTATGTAGGTACTATAGAGGAATATCAGATACAGTCCCTTAAAACATTCTTAGACTTATCTGAGAAATAAAATATAATAATTTTAAAATAAATTAATTGAGCTATGAATTATAAGTGACAAATAAGTATTTCAGACAATGAGGATTATATAAAATCAAAAGAGTATTTGTTATGGACCAAAATGGCCCTAGAAAGCTTCACAGAAATGGTTGTATTTCCAATCAGAAGGAACCAAGGCTTTGCCTCTGTATCCTCTCAGGAATGTTGTTCTTTAGATGGCTGTTTCCCTGCATCATTCAAACATCTTAGACTGTCACCTCCTCAGAAACACCTTTAAATGTCAAATCTTTTTTTATTTTATTTTAAAGATTTTCATTTATTATTTTCTGAGAGAGGGGAAGGGAGAGAGGTGGGGAGGGAGAGAAGCATCCATGTGTGGTTGCCTTTCGCCTGCCTCCAGCCATGGACCTGGCTGGAGACCTGGCTTGCAACCTGGTTATGTGCCCTGGCTGGGAATCAAACCAGTGACCTTTGGATTCCCAGGCTGGCACCTTATCCACTGAGCCACCAGCCAGGGCCTTAAATGTCAAATCTTAAAGAGCCCCCAGTTATCCCCTAGTATAATATCTACTTTTAAACCTCTCTCCAGCATTCACTTTCTGATATTTTTGTAGTTCTTATTTATTTGTTCATTATTTATCTTCACCTTCTAAAACAAAAATTCCATGTGAACCATGACATGTTTGATCCTATTGTATTCCCAATTACTTAAAGATTGTAACAAGTGTTCAATAAATATTATAGAGCAAATGAATGGTTGGATGGTTAAATGAATCCTTCAAATAGCATAAGAAAATACCTAAAAAGACAACAATGCAAAGAATAAGTCTGGCAAGTTGACAATTCCCACTAAAATGGAATAGGAGCAGCAGAAATAAGCTTGCCTGATAGTCAAATAAACAAGGAATATAAGCAGGCAATTCACAAAATATATAACCAAAGTATCAAATAAGCACATGGGAAAACATACAACCTCATTGATTAGTAAAGAAATATTAATGAAAATAATAAACATTAAAACTGACAACATTTAAGATGATTATTTCAGAAGAGGAATAACTTTAAAAATTAAAAAGTGGCCTTGGCTGGTGGCACAATGAATAAGGCGCTGGCCTACAAACCCAAAGGTCGCTGGTTTGATTCCCAGCCAGGGCACATAACCAGGTTGCAAGCCTGGTCTCCAGCCAGATCTGTAGCCAGAGGCAGGTGAAAGGCAACTATACATTAATGTCTCTCTCCCTCTCTGCCTCTCTCTAAAAATAATAAATAAAATCTTTTTTTTTATTTTAAAGTAATAAATAAATAAATAAAATTGATAAAATAAGATGATAAAGCCCGTAATTGACAATATTTCTCAAATTCGGCACTATTTCTGGGGTAGGGGAGAATATTTATCAAATCCTTAATAATTTATATATTATTTGACCCAGCAATTCTACAGTTAAAATTTATCTTATACTGGAAAAAAATTAGGCAAAATTAAGTCTCAGGAATGTTTATAAAAGTGAAAAGTTAAAAACTGAATAAATGTATCACAGTCGATAATTAGTTTACTGGATTATGGTGTGCTTATGCAATAAGATAAGTACTATGAATCTATTAAATGTATGCTTCAGGAGTCAAATATGTTCCTGACAGACCATTAGTAAAAAAAGAAAGAAAGAAAGTAAAACACTTACAAAACAGTATATATGACATGACTCCAGTGTCATAAAGAAAAAATAAAGTGCATGCACTTAAAATAAATTGGACTTCTAGTACCAAGATAGCCCAGTATAAATGTATGCTAAATTAAATAAAGTTTTATAGTTCAGTTAGAAAGCCTGGTGTAATTAGTGATACCTGTAGAAAGAACTAGGCAAACAACAATATGATAGGGTTATTAACTCTAATGAAAGAATTGTATAACAAAGGAACAATTATTTTAATGTAAATTGTGGCTTGGTTGTGAATAATATTTACATGCCTTAACAATGCAAACTAAACACTGATATTAATAAAAAGTGCGATATAATCTTATACAGAAAATAGGAGAGGTGATGTGCGTGAGAGGTGGTGTAGGTAAGCTAAATTCCCTTCTTCTATAGAAGAAGAACAATAGTTAAAATCTAAAGTGAAACTTAGTAACAGTGTAAGAATAATATCTAGAAAAACATACCAGGGTGAATAATAAAAGATTGAAAGCAAGTAATCCACCAGGTTTTACTCTACATGATTAAAAATATCTGCTTCCAAATTGCACTCTTTCAAACAAAGGTTTGGGTTCTCCCTTGTTTACTGTCTTAATCCATTCTGGGAGCTATTGTAAAACACAATAGATTGGGTGGCTCATAAACAACAGAAATTTATTTCTCACAGTCTAGGGGCTGGAAAGTTCAAGATCAAGAAACCAGACTGGTAAGGGACTGCTTCTAGTTCATAGCCCTGCCTGCTGCCTGTCCCACTTGGATGGGATGCATTACAGACCTCTCAGCAGCGTCCTTTATAAGGTACTAATTAATTCTTTTTATAAGGGCTCCACCTACAACACTGAAACCTCAAAATATAAATCTGGGGAGACACAATATATGCAATTCATAGCATTTACCTATCAATTGATTTTGAGTTGGTGTACTATTGCAATGTTTACAAAAATAAAATGCAGTAAGAAGTAAAGTGCTTCCCCAGTCTTGTGGATGCAAATGAGTCCCAATGAATTGAATGAGAATGAATAAGGCTCTTCCCTCAGCAGCAGGTTTGAGGGTCTGAACATTCCCTAACTGACCCCCAATCCCAATTTCATGTGGCCTTTGCTCACCAAGATCTTATGCCTCCTACTAGCTCCCAGCTTCTCCAGAAGTGGGCCCAAGAGAGGGTACTCACAATAGTAACAGAATAAATAAATATTAGTAGAAGAAATATTATATTAGTTCAACAAACATTTGTACTGCGGACTAGGCACTGTGCTGGGCTCTTGAAAGATCTGATTAGAAGATATGTTCAACACAATATATGTGGCAAGTGCTAAAATAAAACCATGCACATTCCCAGCTGTAAACTCAAGCAAGAAGCACAATTCCAGGTGACTATCTTGAAGTAAGATTAAGGATTACAAAATTAAGAGGAAGATTAAGAGATAAGAGAAGATTTAGAACTAGACCCTGGAGCCAGACAAAACTGGCCTCCTATCTCAGCTCCATCATTTATGGAATCAACAGTAAATCACTTAATCTCTCCAAGATTTAGTTTTCTTCTCTATCAAATGGGCAACTGTAGTTCTGAGGATTAAGAAAATAATGTGTGCAAAGTGCATAATGAGTAATAGGCACTCAAAAGGCTTCTTACCCTGATCATTGTTTTTGTATTTAGAATTGCTCTCCTGTGGACCAGGAATGAGGCTTCTTGTTTTTCCAAGGGGAATGGATTTGGTGACTTTCAGAGGAAAAGATCATTGTCCTCTACTCCAGAAAAAGTCCTAGGGAAAAAACAAGAGACCTAAAATATTCATCTGTAGGCTCTGATCAGGGAAGACCCAGGTCTTAGGTTTGGATGGAGCATAGGGATGAAGCAAAACACAAAGTAGAAATTACAGCATGAAACATTTAAGAGGAGCTTTCCAGTTTTTCATGGACCAACACACTTGTATCAGTAGCAAATGCGTTGTTGCCGGCCAAAAATAACACTAAAGCAGTGTAGAGAGCAGCATCTGGAATAAGAACGCACCAAACTTAGAGCAACTCTTGCAGAAGAGGAAAGGTCCTGAATTGACATTCACCTAACAGATTAAGAGCCCAAAGAGAAATTTAGGTTAAATTGCAGAAAAATGAATTACATCTTTTTTCATTCCAGAGTTCTGGGCAGACATTCATACTTGTTACATTCATTCTTCTGAAACTCTCCAACACATCCTGAGCTCCAACAGGCCTGAGAACCACTTCAGTGTTTCTGCTTTGAAAGAACAGGTTACTCTTATCAACGTCCAGGTGAGAAAGATGGGCCCTAAGAAAACATGGGATCAAGGCAGATGTCAGAGTGCCAGTTTATTAACTTCACTGTCATACATAGCACAAATATATCACCTTGATCAACCCATACTCTCTCTCCCTGTGGTTAACCTAAATGAAAACCAGCCATTAGAAGAAATCACTCCCGTTATAAGGGGGTGGGGGACAAGAGAGATTTGCATGGTAAATACATTCTCCATGGATTAGATAGTAATCCCTCAAAAATTTAGATTGTGTAGCTATAGTCCCAACCCCCAGGTGGCATGTAAGTCTCTGCCCACTTGTCTTGCCCCATCTGTCACTACTCTCCCACACACTACCCTTTTTCCAGCACCGTGGAAGCTGATGCGATGTCTGGCGACATGTCCCTGCATAGGCTGTTCCCTCTGCTGAAGTGCCATTCCTCCTCCAACAGTCCGAGGCTTCTGACTCCTGCTTCATTACCTAATTAACCAGTATTTCCCTTAATGTACTGCATATATGACTTCTGCTGCTATGAAACAGCAGCCTCTTTGTAGGTGATCTGTGCTTTCTTGGTGGCTCTATTTAAGATCTTGTCTTTGATTTAAATGCTCTGCAGTTTTACTATGATGGGTCCTGCTAGGTATTTCCTTTTACATATGCTTTTAGAAAGTTTGACTTTTTGAATACCAGAATTGGACTCTTTCATAAATTCTGGTTATTTTAAAATGTTTTTAAAAAACATAGTTGGCATACAATATTCTTAGTTTCAGGTGTACAACAGTGATTTGACATTTATAGACCTTAAGATATAATGACTAAAAGCCTAGTGGCCATCTGTCAACATGCAAAATTATTATATTATTGACTATATTCCTTGCACTGTACACTACATTCCCGCGATTTATTTATTCTATGACTAGAAGTTTGTACCTTTTATTCTCTTTCACCTTTTTATTTTTTTTTAAGATTTTATTTCATTATTTTTAGAAAGAGGGGAAGAGAGAAAGGCAGAGAGGGAGAGAGACATCCATATATGGTTGCGTTTCACCTGCCTCCAGCCACAGACCTGGCTGGAGACTTGGCTTGCAACCTGGTGATGTGCCCTGGCTGGGAATCAAACCTGCGATCTTTGGGTTCGCAGGCCGGCGCCTTATCCACTGTGCTACCAGCCAGGGCCTCTTTCACCTTTTTCACCCATCTCTTCACCCCCTTCTCTCCTGGCAACCATTATTTTGTTCTCTGTATCTATGAACCTACTTTTGTTGTGTTTGTTTGTTTGGATATTTTTTTGATTCCACAGTCAAGTGAAATCTTATGGTATTTGTCTTTTTCTGCCTAACTTATTTGACTTAGCATAATACCTTCCAAGTGCATATCTACTATCTATCCATCTAAACATTTACTCTCTTCTCTCTCCCTTCATTCTCTCCTCTCCTTCTGGAACTCTGATTAAATATTTTCCATCTCATTTTACCTCCCTAAATGTAATACTTATTTATATCTGTTTCCTAGTTCACTAATTCTACTTTCACTGGTCTAATCTCATTAAACTCAGACAGTGAGTTTTAACATTTTGTTATATATTTTTTTATTTCTAGAAGTTTTGTTTTACTTTTTAAAAATCTGATTTTTGTAGTCTCTGTAATTTGCTCATAAATGTAGTCTCTTCTTAATTACTTTAGAGATATCTATTTTAGCCCTGGCTGATGTGGCTCAGTGGATTGGTGCTGGCCTGCGAACCCAAAGGTTGCTGGTTCAATTCCTCAGTCAGGGCACATAACCAGGTCTCCAGCCAGGTCTCCAGCCAGGTCCTTGGCTGGAGGCAGGTGAAAGGCAACCATACATTGATGTTTCTCCTCCTTTCTTCCTTCCTCCCTGCCCTTCTCTCTGAAAATAATAAAGAAGATCTTTAAAAAAAAAAGAGAGAGAAAAATATCTATTTTATAATGTTTTTGACAATTCTTACACCAGAAATATTTTCATGTTTGAGATTGGTGTCTGTACTTTCTGATGCCTCTCACTCATGGTAACTTGCTTAATTGTTATTTCAGCATTTCTTATACAAACCACTATTTTCTGAAGGTTTTCCATAGGAATTTAAAAATTTTTTTAGTTTAAAGGTGGGCTCCTTCAGAGAAATCCTCCAGACAGGATTTGTGTTTGTGTCTGCCAGAGATGCCAGAGGCCATGAGCCAGCCACCATTTCTTTAAATCAAATTCTAAGATTGAGGATTTTTCAGAGATTCCAATTAGTATAAATCTGAGCTGCAAAGCAGTGGGAGGAATAAATGGGTTTAGACATCAAAGGGAAGTTTTTTTCTTCATTCAGAATTCAGTTTTAAGAAAGGAAATTTTCTTTGATGGCTCTTGAGTGTCAGATGATTTCTAATTTAATTTTACATGGGTAGCTTTGGGGGCATGGATCCCAGCTTTAGTGATATGGTCTCCTATTAAACAATGCATATCGATCAGCCCTAAGCCACATCTCCTACCTCTTGAAACTGTGAAAACAACAATTTAAGGTCACCAAGATTCAGTAAATGTCTTTCGGGACTCTGCTTATTCCCATGGGTTCTACTTTTACAAGTTTTGAAATTTTTAAGGTATATTTTATTGATTATGCTGTTACAGCTGTCCCAAATTCTTTTCCTTTTGCTCCCCTCCACCCAAGACCTTCATTCCCTCCAACAGTACCACCCCGCCTTAGTTCATGTCCATGGATTGTGTGTATAAGTTCTCTGATTTCTATTATTCTTAACTTCTCCCTATCTATCTTGTACCCACCAATTATGTTTCCTAATCCCTGTATCATTTCCCCATTTCATCTCCTTACCCCCTTCCATCAGACAACCCACCCAGTGATCCTCATACCTTTGATTCTGGCCCTATTCTAGTTGCTTGCTTAGTTTGTTTCTGTTTTTATTTTTAGGTTCTGTTGTTGCTAGTTGTGAGTTTGTTGTCTTTTTAATGTTCGGATTTTGATCCTTTTTTCTTAAATCAGTCTCTTTAACATTTCATGTAACAATGGCTTGGTGATGATGAACTCCTTTAGCTTTACCTTGCCTGGGGAGCACTTTATCTGCCCATCCATTCTAAATGATAGCTTTTCTGGAAAGAATAATATTGATTGTAAGTCCTTGCTTTCCATCATTTTGAATACTTCTTGCCAGTCCTTTCTTGCCTACAAAGTTTCTTTAGAGAAATCAGGTGATAGTCTCATAGTAACCTTTTTGTAGGTAACTACCTTTTCTCTTGCTGCTTTTAAGATTTTCTCTTTGCCCTGGCTGGTGGCTCAGTGGATTGAGCACTGGCCTGTGAACCCAAAGGTCATTGGTTTGATTCCCCAGTCAGGGCACATAATCAGGTTGTAAGCCATGTCTCCAGCCAGGTCCTTAGCTTGAGGCAGGTGAAAGGCAACCATACACTGTTTAGTTTCTCTCCATTTCTTCCCCTCTCCCTGCCCTTCCTTCTAAAAATAATTAATAAAATCTTTTTAAAAATTATCTCTTTATCTTTAATCTTTTGTGTTTTAATTATGATATACCTTGGTGTGGTCCTCTATGGGCCTAGCTTGTTTGGGACTCTGTGCTTCTTGGACTTGTATGTCTATTTCCATTTCCAAATTTGGGAAGTTTTCCTTTACTATTTTTTCAAACAAATTTTCAATTTCTTGCTCTTCCTTTTCTACTTCTGGCACCCCTATGATTCTGAGGTTGGCATGTTTAAAGTTGTCCCAGAAACTTCTAAGCATCTCATTTTTTTCAATTCTTCTTTCCTGTTTCTGTATTGATTGACTTTTATTTTTCCTTATGTTCCAAATCATTGATTTGAGCCCTGTTTTTCTTTCCTTCACCATTGCTTTTGTGTGTATCTTCCTTCATTTCATTTAGCCTAGCCTTCACTTCTTCCCTTCTGTGTTTGCTATACTCAAACATATCTGTCAAGTCTGTGAGCATCTTTGTCATCAGCATTTTAAGCTGTTCATCTGTTAGACTGGCTATTTCTTTGTCACTTAGTTTGTTCACTTGGACCTTGATCTGTTCTCTTTTTTGAGTCATAGTTCTTTTTCTCCTCAACTTGACAGGCTCCTGTGCTTGCCTCTGTGTCTTAGGTAGAGCTGTCACACCTGTTACATTGTAAGGGGCAAAGCCTTGGGTATTTGTCAGGATAGTCAGCCCATTTAGCCACATTGTGGTACCGTATGTGAGGGAAGGGTCTGAGAGTGAACAATGCTGCTTGCTCAGCACTCGCCCCTTTTCCAGACCCTTTTCCTGCTTTGTGTATGGAACTTGTGCCCTTCTAGCTGTTGCCCTGGCTGTGGTTCCCAGAGTGATTGTGTCTGTGGACATTCCAGGACCGTGGGGGCCTCTAAACATATAAACTCTGTGGAGAGACTGGCAGTTTCTTCCTCTGCCCAACCCCGACTGGTTTTCACATTCAAAAGCAATATGGCTTTATTCACCCCACCCCTGGCACTGGAACCATGAGCCTCACAGTCTGGTCCGGGAGCACTCAACAGGTGCCCCTACTATGACTGTGCTTTCTGCTGGCCAGCCACAGTCACTGTCCCACCACAGTTGCCATGTACCAAGCCCTCCACCAAACCCTGTCCTCTGTCTCAGCTCCACCCCCGTCTGGATGACTATTTCTTCTTTATATCTTTTGTTTGTTGGAACTCTGTGCACCTTGATATTCTGGGATTTCTAGTTGTCTCTAGTTTGAAGGTAGTTGTACCCATGTCTGATTGTGGAAGGACGCACAGCATGTCTATCTATGCCTCCATCTTGGATTCTACAAGTTTTGAAATGTTTTATTGCATTTTATTGACATTTTAGTTGTTTTCAGAGGAATAATAGCTTAGAGTTTCAAGTCTGTCCCACTGTCAGAAAAATAGTCTAAGATCATTTGTTTTCACCACTGCCTCTCTGATATTGAGCTCTTTGTGAACAAAAGAACATGTCTTCTTTATCTATTACCTGTTGCAATATGAGGAGCTCAGTAAATAATGCTGATTAAAATTATGAATGAATACAGTTTTGATTAAAGGACCTGCTCAAAGGAATACAATTTTTGTTTTCTTTGATAACTACAGATTTAATGAAACAGTAATGTTCTCAAAATTTTTTTATTAGCCAAACATATCTTTCTCACAACTTGCTTACCCTTTTCTCTAGAAAACCTTTTAAAGGTAAGGTGGCAGGAATTTCAAGAAAAAAAATATAAAGAAAAGAGGATACCATAGAAGAATTTAGTATGCTCAGAGATACTTAATGAAGTAAAAAACTCCAGGGAAAAAAATAATAAACTGGTGGTTATTTTACTTCAGTCATTAAATATCACCTTATATTAAACCCTGGTTATTTTTTAATAAATGGAGCTGAGAAAAACCATCATTATGAAATACATCTGGAATGGGCATGTAATTTAAATTTAAAAAACAGCTTTGTGATCAAATATTTTTATTTTTATTTTTTTTAAGATTTTATTTATTATTTTTAGAGAGAGGGGAAAGGAGGGAGGCAGAGAGGAATAGAGACATCAATGTATGGTTGTCTCTCACCTGCCTCCAGCTATTGACCTGGCTGGAGACATGGCTTGCAACCTGGTTATATGCCCTGGCTAGGGAATTGAACCAGAGATCTTTGGATTCACAGGCTGGTGCCTTTGTGATCAAATATTTTAAAATGGTAACAACCCAAAAATCTTTCAGTGAAAGCAAACTCATTCCTTTAGACATATATTGCATTTCTAAATTTATGAAGAGTACCTCTGCTCATCCAGCTCCACACACCATGCACTACACCCATTCTTTGAAATTGTTGGAGAGAAAGGCAAGAAATTGGTCAAGAGAAAGGTATACATATGGCCTGAGCAGACCATATATAGCTAATTAGCTTAGCTACTCTGGAATTCCTATCTGGGACCTGAAATAGTCACGGAAAGGCACCTTAGGTGAGAAAAAAGAAGCTGTATGAAAAAATAGTTACATCAGCTAAAGGGAGCAGGACTTCTGGTCTGGGAAAGACAGCAGACTAGGCTACCATGCATAGCCTAGCCTACCACTAATAACATGTGGAAATGAAGATTAAAATAGTATAGCTTTTTAAATTTAATTACTGTTACTATGGAAAATGGTTTGGCAATTCCTCCAAAAATTAAACAGAAAATTACTAACTATATGACCCAGCAATTATATTCTGGCTATATATGTATGACCAAAAGAATTTAAAACAGGCAATTAAACACATATTTGCACATCCATGTTCATAGCAGCATTATTGACAATAATAGCAAAAAAGTGGCAACAGCCCAACAGTCCATCAGTGGGTGAATGGATAGATAAAATGTAGTATATACATATGATGAAGAATTATTCAACCTTATAAATAAAGGAAATTCTGTCACATGCTACAAAATAGATTAACCTTGAGGATATTATGATAAGTAAAATAATCAAGACACAAAAGGACCAACACTATATGATTCTTCTTCTGTGAGGTAACTAAAGTAGTCAAATTCATAGAAAAAGAAAGTTTCTGTAGGGGAAAAGTGGAAGAGAGGGGATGATGAAAATGGGGAATTTGTGTTTAATGTATATGGAGTTTCATTTTGTCAAAATGAAAAAGTTCTGGGGATGGAAAATAGTATGGTTGCACAGCAATGTGGATGAACTTAATGACACTGAACTGTGCTCAAAATCATGTGAATGCTAAATTGTATATTATGTATATATTATAATAAAAAAATTTTATGACTGTGGTCAAAAAAAGAAAGGGAGTGCCCACATGTGAGAAGCCAGAAGAGGGCTGAGGGACACCTAGGTAGGTGTATGTGCTGATGCTTTAGAGGTTTGGGGGAATTATCTAATCTGGTTGACTAGGAATTTGGCCCTTGATGGGTTGCTAACTCAGTAAAACTGAATCAATAAACTGCCCATTGGGACAAAGAGAATATGGAGGTTTTCTTAGCCATAATTCAAGCTGGGAAATTAGAAGACCAAATCAATAAATCTACCATCAAAACTCAACATCCTAGGCCCGTACGTTTGGAGTTTGTCCTACCCTGCATCCATGATGTGAGAAATCTTGAGCTGAAAAAAAAAACAGTAAAATTACTTTTAAGCTGTTGTCAGTTCTGGGGTGTTCAGAAGCAGCAAATAAAAATACACTGGAGGGATTTTTTTGACAACTGAGGCTGCCCAGATTCCCAGAGAAGGAAAAAGATCCCTCTTATAATCTCAAATTGTAAAATACACAAGGAAACTATTCATTATGAACCAAATTCAACAGAAATAGAAAACATAAAAACTAAAGCCAAAAACATAAAACAATTTTTAAATAATCTGAACAACAATACAATGTGACATGAATAAATAGAGGTATTAAACAGCACATAACTAATAAGATGGAAAGAGAGTTAATGACCTGGAAGCCAAATCTGGGTACATTGCCCAGAGCATAGATAAAGATATTAGAAGGCAGGAAATTTAAAAGAGAAGTTAAAAGACATGGATAGAGATTGAAAATTCCAGCATGTACCTAATAAGAATTCCAGAAAGAGAGAAGAAAGATAATGGAGAAGAAACAATATTCCTAATGATAATAGTTTAGAATTATTCAAATGATTTAAAAACTGACTCTTCAGATTTAAGAGTGAGTCTAAGTGTTATAGAGTGGGAGAAAGCCCAAATCCCCCAATCCTTGCAGTTTGAGGATGGGGTTGGGACACTGAAATACAGTCATCTTTTTCCTGAGAGAGGTACTTTGCATATCTATAGCTGGTAATAGTGTCTTGGTTATACAAATAACTGAGTAAACCTCTTACCCCAAGAACCTGGGGAGGGATTTTTTGTTTAGTTTTGTTTTGTTGTTTTTTGTTTTTTACCTTAGAATGGTGGTGAAAGAATTTACAGGGCTATGTGAGATTTCACAGGTGGCCACAGTTGGTCACACCACCACTGCATATGGCTTAAAATAGAGGAGCAGACACTTGGTCGTGCTCTCCCTCTCTCTCTCCTGGATGACCCAAGTACAGACATGTGGCCTGAAAACTCGTCTGGTAGGGAAACATGTAACTTACACAGAAATAGGGAATTACATGTGGTATAGAGTTGGGGAGTGTGTGCAAGATCCTCTCATAATTAGGTATAGTAGCTGCCAAGAACTTTGAATTTATAACTGGAATGCTAAGTTGTGAACAGTTGTGTGTCTGAAAGATAGTATCTTTTGCTTGTCTGTTTTAAAACTAGCTTAATTGGGCAGGACTATATATTTTGGGGTGTTTTTAAAGGGGGTGAGATTTAATGGCATAATTGCACCTTTAATATAAATCTATATACCCTTCAAATAAACAAAATACATTTCCTTTATCACCAAACTCTATTTTTTAAAAATTTTATTGTTGTTATATTACATCCATCCCCTTTTTGCTCCCCTCTGTCCCCCTCCCCACCCACCCATTCCCCCCAAAGTCAATCCCACCTTTTGTCCATGTCCATGGTTCCTTTATACTAGGTTCTTGTCTAAGCTGCTCCCCTTTCTTGCCTCTGCCTCCCCCCTCCCCCCATCCCCTTTCCCCCTGACCACTGAAGGCCCATTCATTGTATTCATATAATTTGGTTCTGTTTTGCTTATTGTTAGTTTTGCTCATTATTGTCCCGTAATGGGTGAGATCATATGATATTTGTCCTTCACTGACTGGCTTCTTTCACTAAGCATAATACTCTCCAGTTCCATCCATGTTGTTGCAAAGGGTACAAGTTCCTTCTTTCTTTCTGCTATATAGAATTCCATTGTGTAAATGTACCAAAGTTTTTTGATCCAATCATCCAC